>JAIUZE010000987.1:0-19566 GCA_022085475.1 Heliosperma pusillum | reverse complement strand
CTGTAAAATAGAATCGTCAAAACTTGGGTTCGACACCTTGCTTGGGTTTTGACTTTACTATTCAAAATAGTCTTGCCTTTATCCCTTGCCTTGTGTCAAAATCGAGCCAACCTACTCTTGAACATCGTCTTAACAATTAAGAATATAAACATCATTCTTAGTGCTCCCACTCACTTTCATGAATCTCTACTTAGACAAGTATATTGGAATTATTGTGAAGACTATTATTCATTTCATTCATGGTTTTACCTTCAAAAGGATAAACCTTTCATGAAGTGACTACGGTATTTGGTTATTCACGATTTTAAATAAATCGATTAACCTAGTCGTCCCAACTAATTTGGCCTCTTTTGAGGTAAGCCTCGATAAGGAGCATAATGACGACATACCAAAATACAAATATTTTCTTTGGAGCAAAATTAATTGTACCATTGTTATAAGAAGACGTCACTAAAATATTCAAAACGCTTTTGACTAAGTGTTGACTTATTCATTTACTCTTCATAAGAGACATTGCAATGGTGGAATATGAGGATCAAGAATAAAATTCATTTTGTCTGTAGCTACGGGTGGTTTAAACGAAGACGCACAATCTACTACCGTATAAAATAATGGAAAACCTTTTCCAGATTGAACGGATTTATTAAGTTCATTAGAAGAAAAATAATTGTCCATTTCGCGAATAAATAACTATCAACGGAAAATAAACATTCATTGCCTATATATAATTCACTTGTAAAACAATTAACAGTTAGCATTAATATACATGACCCTCTCACTAAATAATAAAGATTCCAAGCCCCATCTTTTAAATAAAAAATAGTCATCGCAGATAACGTTATTAGAAATGGTAAGTAATGACTTGAACTATGCCCTTCCACCTATATGAGTAAATGAGGAAAGTAAACCTCACCTTACTCCTAGTCCGGCCACCCCACTCTCACCATTCCCCATCTATCCTCCCCGCTACCCCAATATTTTCCCATTCTCAATACATACAAACTGCAATTTATTCGGGTTCCCCCAATTAACTGGTTGGTTGACGGATTTCAACTAAATCCATCTCCTAGTCCCAAGATAACGCTTATCTCGTTGAGTCCAATTCAATTTTAGCTTGTGATCGTATCACCCTACTTACCCGAGGTAAAAAGGGACCCACGAGCGTGGTAGCCCAAATGAACACGGGATTCATAGGTGTTACAAATTGGTAAGGCTAATCTCAATTTTTTTTTTTATTTATGTGAGAGATCTTGTCAATTTAGTTATTAATTCCCTATAAGTGAACTAAGTCGGTGAATTGTGAATAACGTTGAATTGACAATAACGGTAAATAAAATGCATGTGTGACGATTTTGGCATGAGCAGAAATAAAGCAAGAAATTTTCCAAGCAACAATAAAATCTAGTATGGCCACCTAGCTAATCAAAATAACTGAAGGTACAAATTCGGAGGAAGAGGAAACCAACTCCTTGTCCCTTGCCTCTTTTCACTTGGAACACCTTCCAAAATGGCACCGTCTTGAGGGAGTCACCAGTCTTCATAAAAAAAATTACAAATATACAAATTCCTATTATACATTTATTCTATAAAATAAAATTATTAAATTATACAAACCGGCGATACGAGATCGCAATAAAATTACAACCAAAACGTTATTCCCTTACATTACGGGTAATAACGATAAAAATTAACTAGGTCATACTAGGTACAAAATTTGCATAAATTATTAAATAAATGACATTCATTCATTCAACCATAAATAAAATAAATTGCTGCAAAATTCATGCCAAAATCGTCCTAAATTCATTCATGCTCATTGTAGCTCGATTTTTCCCGGGATTCATTGATTTTTAACCATTAAAAATCAATATCAATATTTAAATCTCATTTAAATTCAAATAATTAACTAAACTGATTTAGAACTCAAAATTAGTCACTACTAATTTTGTTGGTCATTAATTAGATCGATTTGATTTCATTTGCTAAATATTACGGTTTAATCATAACAATTATGAAATAAAACCAAAATAAAATATAAACATCATAAAATTTGAAACCAAAAAATTTTTACATTCTGGAACAATTCCAGGAACTATAAAAATAAAAAACATTTGTTCAAAAAATTTAAATTAATTTTATGAACAAATAGCTTTGTATTTAATGGTTTTATCAAATAAAAACATTAGATATAGTTAAAAAGTGAAAAAAAATTATGAAATTTCACCAAGAGTATCAACACCAGAATGTAAAATGTACAAAAAAATTTCAATAACATAAATGGACGTTTCAATTTTATGAACATTATAATCTCATATTATCGACTTTTATCGTATAAAAATCAATAAACATGCAATACATAAGTAAAAGTCACGAAATTTTACATACAATATGTAAGACATGCATGTGAGATCATATTAAAATTTCATGGCCAGAATCAACATGCAACTATTTTTAGTTAACTTTTAACTCATAAAATGCATGTTAACTCGGTTTAAACGCCAAAAATCAAAATAAATAGCAAATTAATCCCTAAAATCACGAAATTTGACCACAAAACATTTTGAGGCCAGTAGGTATACATGAACCAAAAACTTTCGTCAAAATCGTATTTTAACTCAAAATCTTTGATTTATTAGTTATCTTATAACTTTAACAAAAATGTCCAAAATGAACATGCATGCTACAAGCTAGCTCTGATACCAATTGAAAGTCCATAGACCTTAATTAGACTCCTCTAATTATTTACTAAATTACTTATTAATTTAGTTTATAATGATCTATGTAACATGCATGCAAATATAAAGACATTTATATAAGAGAAGAAATTTCCTCACATTGATATGGAAATAATATGGGCACAACAAGAACTCCTTCTTGTTGTTCTTGAGCTATTAATATGGATGAACAAGAAATCTCCAAACTAGAAGACCTCCTTCAAGTTGCACCAAGATGACACCAAATAATCTACCCTTATTATTAACTAGATAATAAGATAGATGATATATACTACTAATATTAGACTATATTACTACACTAGTAATACTTAAGAAATATTAGTATATGAGAGTTTTTTGTGAGAGGAAGGATTTTAGAGAGAAGTGTAAAATTGCACAAAATGAAGTAGTATGAAAATGAACAACCATTGCTCATTATAAAGCCATATGGCCGGACCACTTTGTCCAAATAAGGACTCTTATTTTCTTCAATTTGATCACATGCATTAGAGTGGAGTGTTGTAGTATAAATGATGATTGTATACTACTTGTTATGTCACTTTCAATTGGTAACTAAAGAGTGTAAACAAGAACAACAATCATCACCATGTAACTACTACCATAACCGGCCATCATGGCCTAGTTTGGTCCATTTTGATTTTTGATATTTGTCTCACAAATACTTATTGATCATATGGTTAATTATCTTGTATAATTAAGTGTTAATTTGATCATATAACAATTATATGACTCAATTAAATAAATAATATGTACTTAACATTTTAAGTAATATTTTACCATTATATCAATATATAATGGGTCCCACAATGCTTAGTTAATTTATTTTACAACTCCTTGTAAATATAATTAACTAATTACCTCTATCTCAAAACCTCAACTAATTTAGTAATTTAACGATTAATTACTAAGTTAAATCTTATTTAATCGTATTAAAATAAGATATAAATTTATTAGTCAATTATCGCATAATTGAAAAATAACTTAATCGAATTTGAGTTCTTAACTCAATTTCTAACAATTAACTCTCGTACATATCGAATATATGTAATGTACTAATTAACTGTATCGTATACAAATAATTAGTTACTATTTGGATTTCATCCTTTAGGTGTGACCGAAAGGGATCAGTTGATCACCGCCGTCAAACGACAATAACGTCAAACTCTAGTCAGCCAACCGTTATTGATCATTTACGTTAATCAACTGACTAATCATATATATAGTCAATAAATATCCCAATTATATTCCTTAATAAGATTTATTATGTGGCGCACTATTGTGGAGGACACCTACTCCAACAAGATCTATGCCAAGCTTGTGACTCTGTTTTCACAAGCTCCTAGGATCATTCAATATGAGACGGCTTCCGCATTTTTCGACATAAACCTAAAAGAGGGCCAAAAAGTTAGCCCTCATGTACTCAAATTGGTTGAGCATGTTGAGACTCTTAAATTGCAAGGGGTGACCATTCTTGAACTACATGTTATCGTCCGAGTCTTACATTCCTTGGGGAAAATCAAAGCATATGTGCTGTTTAAGGTAAACTACAATATGCAAAACATGAAAACATCTCTTCATGAATTGCAGAAGATGCTTGTGCAAGCCGAGAGAGACATGGGGCTAAATGTTAGCACCTCCAAGGATATGCTCCATATTAATAATAAGAGCAAGGGGAAGTTCAAAAGAAGTGGTAGCAAAGGGAAGAAGCCCTCAAACCTGCAAGACACCTTGCATTGAGTGGAAGATCGTAATAGGACAAGAGAATTAGTGACGCACACTTGTCTCGGACAAGTGGGAGATTGTTGGAGTGAGTGTCCTCAACGATAGTGCGATCACATAATTAAATCTCAATAATAAGAATACAAAGGTATGATGAATATTATAATCAACTGGTCAACATAAATCGGTAACGATTGGCTCAATTGAGTTTGACGTTACTGTCGTATGACGGTGGTGATCAATTGATCCCTTGAGGTCACACCTAAAGGACAATCCCCTAATCATGCACATTAATTAATTGTATAGCGTTACAGATTAATTAATCCCTTAAATTGAACTAAGTTTATATTAGTAAGAATAATATCTTATTGTAATATGATTAAATAAGATTCATTTTAATAATTTAATCGTTATATTACTAAGAATGCATTATGTTTATGAAACATTTGAGGTAAGCAAAATTGGTCGATTATAATTACAAATTGTTGTAGATTATATTAACCAAATATGAGATGGCCCATTTTATTTACATGTAATTATAAAATGTGACTTAAAATGTTAAGTCTAATTTATTTGTTATGAAATTGCATCTAAATTAGTTAAATGTACATTTATAAGCAAAGATTACATGTTACATGTCACATGTCACATATGTGACAAATGACAAAATCACAAAATAAAATGGACTCCATTTTACACATAAGGCACCGGTTTTTGTGAGCTACAAGGGTAGGGATTTAGGTCATGATTTGTTGTTCTAATTGAGAACAAAAACAACATGATTACCTAGCCTAAATCTATGCCTAACCTATTGCCTTGTGAAGAAAAATAGGAAAAGCACCACCCTTCCTCATGCTTGCATGTGACCGGCCAAGTGAGGGCATAAGAGGAGATGTTTTCCTCTTATTTAACTTACTAGATCATATATTCACATGATATGCTTATCTCTCATATAATTTACATTCTCACACTAGAAGCAACTTGAGAAGTTACTTGTGTGTTCATCAAATTTCTAATAATTTACCAAGTGTAGTAAGAGAGTTATTAGAAATATTTTAAGGGCTAGTACTTATCATACTAGTGTAGTATTTTAGTAGTGATTAAGGGTAGTCTTGGTGCATCTAAAACGAGAGTTTCTGACTTGAAACTTGGAAGTTCATCCTTCTTATTTAAGCTCAAAAACAATATTTGGAAGGTGTCCAAATATTGTGCCCATATTGTTTATATTCAATGTAAGGAAAAATGTTTCTTCTTATCTTTGTGTTATTTTGTTATGCATGCATAAGATCTACATAGTTTAAGAGTAAACTAATTGTTAAATGATATTAGAAATGTTTAATATCGAGTTTAAGAAACTTACAATAACAAGAGTAAAGGACAACTTAACAACTACAATTTCTTCTATCTTTAGATCTTAGATCTTAATCTATCTTAATTTAGGTTAGATTAGCGTTAACATTAACACAGTGAAACTCCATCAATGAAGGTAATCAACCATCTATCTATGAGTTTGTAGTTTAGTTTCCACAAGTGCCTTTGAAAACTCTTCTTGATGGTGTGTAATTGATGTTTTTATGATATATAAGTATATTTGAAGATTCCTATATTTAGATCGTAAGACTAACATCATTCACTATATAGCGCTAAATTAAATAAGTAATTTAGCGCCGTAATTAGATTAACCATATATATTCGTGGCTCAAACCTTGCATTTTAAGGGTAGATCACAAAGTGTAGGAGGATGTTTATGACCTCCAAGGTACTCTAAGGTAATGAACTTGTTTCACACAAAAAGTACCTCATTAATTGTTCATATTTCACATCATTGTAACTTGCGTTGAGGAAAAACTCTTGGAACTGAAGATTAAGCAAGAGAGTTAAGTAATGTGATGAAATGTATTTTAATGAAACATGTTATTCCACAAAGCTAATGATTTTAAGTTATAATTATTTTCAAATTTATTTTGTCCCAAAACTAAAAATAGCAGTTTCATTTTTGTTTATGGGGAGTATTACTGTATGAGTCAAGTCATTATTTAATAATAACATCAATAAAAAATTTATCAATTTTATATTTTTATACCAATTTTATTTTAATTAAAACATTATAGTTCAAACAATGCAACTTATTTGTTCATATAATGTACGTCAAATACTATATAGAGTAGCAAAATTAATAAATCATACTGTAAGGATAATAGTGTACTCTAAGGAAACGCATATAGACCACGTTATTCTATAAAATGTATTGCGATGAGAAAAAACATCAAAAAAGAAATAACTAAAAATGAAAAATAAAAATCACATGCTAAATTAAGTAAAAGCAAAGAAAAGTAAAAAAAATCAAATGAAAAAACTTATGAAGATGAGATAAAAAAAATGATAAAATAGAGAGAATCAAATTAGAGGTTATTTTTCTTAACATATATACTAGAAAAATGTTATACCTCCCTATCAACCCACCTACCCTCTCATACCCACCACCAACCCATCAACCCCAGCCCCCACTACCAAATCGAAATGCCCCTTTCAACAAAGTGTCCACCACCTCATATTACCCGATGCTCACCAGAACTCAGCTTGTATCCACCTTATATATAAAACACCTCTCTCGCCCATCAACCACCATTCTTAGCGACACGATCTTTATGCTTGACTCCGACACACTATTGACGAATAAATTAAAGCAAACCCTACACAATTTCAAACCTTAAATAAAACGAAAAAAAACTGAAAAATGAAAAAAAGAACAAATTTAATTTGATCAATAATTTTCAATTAATAAACAAATCGAAACATGTTATACAATTAAATTCGGGTACATAATTGAAGAAAAGCAGGAAACTTGATAAATAGTATTGATAGTAATGTCAGGATTTTATAGGATTAGCTTTAGTGTGCAGTTAATGTGAATATTATTTGAAATATTTTCAAATTTATATCACGAAACGTCTTAAAATTGAGACAGTAGAACTATTAATACAACCACAATTTTTTTCATATTGTTTGATGTAAGAAAATATAGGTTAATGTTGAAACTAAACAACTAAACAACCTTCGAACATGGTTAATTTTATATTACGATTCCCAACATTCATTAAAACTGTTCTAAATTACATTATAACATTACTTTATATACTTACGGTTACCCCTATAAAAACATAATTTGTGTGAGATTGGATAATAAGATGTTATACAAGGTACAAAGATGACAATATATCCCACATTAATAAAGTTATGTTAATGGATTAATTAGCATAATTAACCTCAAACGCACCTGAGATTTTCAACTTTAAAAATAATCTAGTTTTGATTAACGTGTGTATCGTGCATGTAGTATTCCCCTAAAAAAGCATTAACATACATAAATGATTTGTGCCTCTTTTCTTTGGTAGTTTACAAAACAAACTTGTGTATTTATTTTACCAGAAAAGAAACAGAAGAAACATATTTCCCATATAATCTCCCTTTGAAAAAAATGGGAAGATTGTTCTTGATCGCATTAGAAGGCTTAATCTACAGTTGCAGGCATTGTGATACCCACCTTGGCATTGCTGATGATATCCTCTCAAAGGTATATTTTTCTCGTCTAATTTTTTTATCGCACCGCATTATTATTGGTTATTTTTATATGTTTCTTGATTTCTATTTCTTATGTTTGATGGCTCAATTACTCAATTAATCAGGTAACTTTTGATGGGTGATTGTTTTTTCCTTACATTTGATTGATGAAATTGGTTGATTCTTGCTATCAATGTGAAATCGTGTGATGATTATGAAAATGGGTTGAGTTTTTCTAGTGTTGTGGAAATGTGTAATGTTGTTTCAGTGGGAATATAATCTAATACGAGTACTCCGTATATGCTTGCGGGATTTTTACGGGAGATGAAATGTCATGATTATTGCCTTCCTTATCGGAATTGGATTATAGATCGGGTAGGTTTTAAGGCACTTTGCTGTCAATATCTTGTTCTGCGTTAAGTCTCGGTTAACACTGCAACTTTAGCAATGTAATAGGAGTATTACGGTGGATAACATCGACATACTCGCTTTTAGAAGTCATAAAGTTCAAATGGAGGACAGTAGTGATGGTGAAAGGTGGAAACGGGGAAATAGTCACCCATTTCCCGGTTTCTCCATCTCCTTTTCTTGCCACCTCCACTACCATCACTAATCACCATATTCTCATTTTTAAGCCCTATTACTCACATAACAATTACTTTCATAGCCCTTAGGATTAAGGTGGTGTTGTTGGCGGTGGTTTGGGGTTTGTGATTGTGGTCTGAACTAAATGTCTAAATGATGGAAGATGACATCAATAGTTTGATTATGGCACTTAAATCAGCCAGTACAGCCACATATGGAAGATAAGTTGCAAGATTATGAGCTCTATATAGGTAGCTTTTGGTGGTGGTTGTGTGACTATAAAATGAAGCTCTAGGTTGCGTACCTTAGTTATTCTTAATGCATACGCGTCGTGACTTGTAAGTTGCAAGATACGCCAGTGACATATATGCCACTTCTTTTCCGGTACCACATCCTGAGGTAGTATTCCCTAGTTTGTCTTTGGGATTAATTCTAATGAGTTTCAGAATGAAGCAAAAAGACTTCTAACATCATGATTGCCAGTCATTTGTCCCTGTTGAAGCCAGCCATACATTCCAGTTCTTCATACTCTGTATGTTGTATACTCTTTAATAGGAAAAAGAGTAATGCTCTATGTAATGGGAAAGATTTTGAGCTTGAAAACTAACTGCCTACTACCTTTGTAGGAAGTTACAAAACAAGTGACTGAAACTCTTATGAACATTACAATTACTATAATAATCTAATAACATTTTATCCCCAGTAATTTAGTCCAATGAAGTTTAGTTTCTGAAACGTCTCATCTCACCACAACTTTTATGTGTTTGTATCAGTCGTTCCATTGCAGACATGGGAAAGCGTACCTGTTTGATAAAGTGTAAGTGTATATTTTATTAATTTTTTTTTCAAATAATCACTCACTAGCTACTGTTAACAATAGCAAAGTCGCTGTCAGAAGTCGGTTGTCGCAAGGCCTGGAATTATGTAATTATATACCTGCTATAGAATGGTTTTGAGTTCCTTACAACCCTTCGAGGCAACTCAAGATTAAGGGCCAGCGAAAATTCAATTGATTGAAATTTATTTGTAGATTTGAATATTCCGCGAGTCCTTGAGACCTTGAGGGCTGAGCCTTTCTTAGGAATTAGGATATGAAAATATTAGATCTAATTTTCTGGAGTTGCCACAATTTTTTAGTATTGGCCCGTTCTTGGAATCACCTCATTCTATTTTGGGCATCTTTTGTGGCATTCTTGGAGCGCAAATAAATCACTATCTATTTGGTGAAACCCATTGTCCACTCGCATGTTCGAGTAATTGTTCCAAGATGGAGGCACTATTTTTCTTTTCTTCATTTTCCTCCAACCTGACTTAAGGGAAATTGTCTCCCTCCCCTCCCTTTTTACTTGGCGTAGACTATAGGCCATGTGTTGATTAAATTCATCATGTGGATTGGCGTGATTGATAATTTTTCCTTACTGCAGTGTGAACATCACCACAGGAGACCAAGAACAACGCCTTATGCTAACAGGAATGCACACGGTAGTTGACATATTCTGTGTTGGTTGTGGCTCAATTGTAGGGTGGAAATATGTAAGTCCATTTCCTGCTATTTAACTGACCCCATTACGTAACTACATTAACATTTAAAACAGTCACATGTCTCATTCGCTGCAGGAATCTGCACATGAGAAGAGTCAGAAGTACAAGGAAGGCAAGTTCATACTAGAGAGGTTTGTAAATGATTTCGAGATTTTAAATAGGTTCTTTTGTAGGTTCTGGTGGCTACTTCTTGATCTCATTATTTTCTCATGGTTCGTCATGCCAGTGGTATTTTTTTTCCTTATTTGAACGACGAGAACTGGTCCAATGTTATAAGGCTCTGTGTTTTATCGTAGGGCTTAAATATCATACTGATTTTATCTGTCTAAAAAAAAGATTTAAAATAGTATATTACACTTTACTAATCCTCATTGTCGTATAACAAGAAGCTATCCTTAGTCTTGGTACGGTACTATGATGTTCTTTTTGAATCATACTCAAAAAACGTGTGAGATATTGGGCACATAATGTCACGGTATCTATTCTGATGGAGAGACAATTAGATACGTCAACTGTAAATAAACAGATGTGGCCATAGGAGCCGTAAGTAAATACTACGTAGTTTTCTTGCCTTAATTATTGAATAGTGAATTTTATTATAGCTGATGTTTGAGTTTATTGCCAGGACAGATATCAGGTGATCGGTCCGGGTGGAAATGAATATGTGTTCAATCATGAAGCCCAACTCGGAAGTGACATAGATGATGCATAAGTCGATTTACAGTATGGCTTCTTTGTACATTCTTTGAATCGTTAACCAACATGATATGATGGTACACAGTAAGTCAGAAATCTCACGTAGGTTGTAGATTTGTAGGTGATGCAAGTGTTGCATTGTAGGTACACCTGCATTTTATACAGGTTCTTGGCATTCTGCAGTTATTAGTTTACCGTGAAATTCTGAGTTTTTTTTTATGGGCCTAGTGGGTTGGACCGGCGTTATATCACTTATATGGGCCTAGTGGGTTGGACTGAGTTTTTTATGGGCCTAGTGCTGCCAAAGATCATCGATTCCTCGACAATTAGTAATGAACTTCCAATTTTGCCTCTTTCATAATTATTCACTTAACTTCTCGCTAACATCCTTATACATGCAATTAACTTTGAAAGTTCACAAAAAAGAAAAGCGGTTTTCATGTCGACATGTAATCAATCAAATCAAAACAACCAACATACGTAATTAAACTAATCGATTCAATCTTTTAGTCTCCGCTTCTAAAGACGATAACGGGGGGAATTGCACATTCGAACCTGCATCTGGATGTGGGAACTGCACACTCGAGGCTTTTTTTTTGTAAAAAAGAAACCGATTCGTTTTATGTCGATTAGTTACATTGTCACGATTAGTAATTTATCGTTTTGTTTTGTTAAATTGTCTTACATCGATTACTTTAACACATTTTAACAAAATAGAGTTAACAAGATAATATATTTCGTCCAATATGTTGTTTACCAAACACATGAAATTAACGGATTGAGTGGTTAATTTACTATTTAGGCTGAAATCTATAAATTTCACCTTACAATAAACCTTCTATAGGTTCGTTCTATAACATAAGTCTTACCCAAAAGAAAAATAGCCCAAAGTTATCATATGGCTATAGTTGTATTTAATTTTATTTTAGTAACCCGATGTCTTGTGAAAACTAATGAAAATATTTAAATATACAAGTTATCAATATAATATATTAGGTTATCAAAAAAGTGTGGGATGGTAACTGGCCGCGCTTGGTGACCTTTAGCCCCAGATGGACCCACATGAGAGAGGTTGACCAGACATGGCTACATGACCGGCTCGTGACGAAGCAGTCCAGTCCATTATTTTCGTTTCACAGGCCAAGTGAGTTGCACCCCCAAAATCGAACCCAACCCTACCATTATTGTTGGACCAAGGTGGCCAAAATTCATCCATGGGTGTGATCGTGCCAAACTGCACTTGTGTTCACCTCTACAGGCATAGAGATATTTTTCAATGTTATTTGTTTCTTACATGACCAATGATTTTGTTACTACTATGTTTTCTGGATTGATCTTTGTTATTGGATCTTGTTGTATAATTATATGCAAAACAATGTTTAGAATATGTCGTTTTATACATTTAATATGAATACTCCACATTAAACAACAGAGTATTGTAAAACAAAAAGAAAGGGGAAATTCGCAAGTTCCCATTATCTTCTCAAAATAATCCCAACTTTACGTTATCCTAAAATAATCTTACATCTAAAATGTTCTTTGCTAAATGGTCCCAATACAATGCAAATAATTTTCTCATTATACATTTTCTTTTTGATATTTAAAAGTATAGTTTTTCTTCAATATCTGAATGCAATATCTTAAATTTATTTTATATACACATTTTGAACATATTATTTTCGGGTCGTATATATCGGGCCCCTTCATTTTGGCTCATTTAGGCCGTCTTAGGTTATAAATACAACTCATAGGGTTGTAAATAAGAATTTAATATATTTCCTTAAGTAGAATTAAAGTTGCAATTTATGACAAAATTACGCGTATATTGGTGTCATTAATGCTTGTTTTGAGCTTTTATTTCCTCTTTGGGACCCTTTAATACAACCCTTAGGGTTGTATATATCATTTTCGTTTTTTTTTATCATAAGGACTTGTGGTGAGAATGGTCAATTAAGTTTGATATTTGGAGGAATAGGAAAGGAAATTATGCATGATTGGTCGGGTTCGACTCTGGCATTTTTGGGGTCCTGTTCGAGATTTTAAAAAGTAGGCCCTATAATATTTAGTGTCATTTAATGAGATTACTTCTATTTATGCCTCTCCTTTTTATATTACCCCAACCTATATTTTATCCCATTTTAATATTTTCTTTCCATTTATTATTTTCTAGTAGACCAATGGACAAGCAACCTATTAAACAGGTTACCATTTTATTTTTAAAAAAAATTCTAAAATGAGCAAAAAACAATAATAGCCCATTATTAACCCATGGAATCATGATAACCATTTATTAACTCATGTACCTGATGGGGTTGTCGCGTACCCAAATCAAAGATAATTTACTCTAGACGAGGCCAACAACATATAAATGTAATTATGGAAGCAAGGGGTCGAGAGAGACGAGAGTTACTATTGTGAAAATCTTGTGATAAATGTTCTATCTTGGACGATGATTGATTTTAAGATTTGGTAGGCAAATTATAAAAACACAAATAAAAGCGAAATGATGATAGCAATGATAATAAAGGTTTAAGGAGATAGGTTCACACATGTAGATCAGTTTATGTCAAAGTTGGAATTTAGAAAATATGCAATTGATTCATTATTTAGGTCCTAGAACGTAACATCTTTCGAACTGTTGCTAGCATATGTCAATTTCTAGCGAGCTTTCACGTTTAACTAGATCGAACTACCATGCTATGCTCAGTCTATTCAATTATCGTTTTTCGGTCATAGGAAGGAACTTCATATTTAGTCAAAGAGTGTGATCAAGAATCATTAACCAACTTTACAAATCAAGCATGCATTAGAACAATGGTTTAAGAGCAATAATTCCTTTTCCAACAAATTCAAATTACCAATCTAACATGGCTATCCTACACCCCAAAATTTAATCTACTCACTCACGTTTAAGTGTGTTGATTTGATTAATCGGGTGAGATAGTTTAAACTAGTAATTCAGTTTATGTTTAATGGAAGCAAAACATATAAAGGTGATGATGACATGATAACAATAAAGGACTACAAATGATAATAACAACTGCAAACTACTATTTACAAAAGACTAGATTATATCATAGATTAAAGGTGTATAATTGATTTGAACTGAGAAAGGATAAAAGTTACCAAATGGACAAAATTATTACTTGAATTAAGACTTGAATTAGAGCATGATCAATCCGTAGAAACTTATGTAATACCCAAGCAAACAAACCTCTTCTAAGAAGACTTATAAAAGAACAAACTAGGAGAATTCCTACTAGAAAGAATGAAAAGAACTAGGAAGTGTATATGAGATATTTTAGTTGTGAGATGTGTATCCTCTTACTGAAATCTCCTCTTTATATGGGCTTTCGAAAACGCGTGAATTCAGTGCCATTCAGTAGCTTCAATTAAATGGAGGGAGCTCAAATGAGAGGCGACTAGGAATTCGCGAACGTGATCGAGTTTAGGTGTCCCCGATCGCGGACGCACGTTCCTAGTTAGATTTGCTTTGTATTTCTTCCTTGCACACATCCCCAAGCTCTAAACCCGATAGGGGACATGCTATTCTTCTTTGAGAGCTTAATTGAGTAGTTATCCTTGAATTTCATTTACCCAAAAGCATAGGGGTTGAGGTTAGGGGTTGGCCTCACCTTGACTTAACTTTGTTCATTTAATCGATTCTATATAGGCATGCAGTCCGACTTCATTTCTTCTTCTCTGGACAAGTGAATATTCCCAAAATACCTCTAGTTTTCCAAGACTCGCCACTTCTAGGTTCGTGTTTTAAGATAAATGCTCGGATTGATAGGAAAAAGGCAAAGAATCATCATTTTATCTACAAAACTCAATTGAACACGAGAAATGCCTAGAGAACGATATTAGGTCGCATAATCACTTTAAAAGTGCAAATGACATATAAAACGGAGCTCAATCAAGTGATAAAGAATACAAAAAAAGCACACATCAAATTCCCCCAAGCTAAACTCTTGCTTGTCCTCAAGCAAGCAAATAGACACAATCAAGTCAAGGGTGCCGAGCAAGTAATCAATTTATCACACAAATCCCAACATCAACCTTTAACAAGCTAATAAATCAAATCCCGATACAACATGGGATTAGAAAAAATGCAAAGCATAGTTGAGATTTACAAAACGACGTTGCATAAGTGACTTCCTTAGGGCATTTCGGCTCTTGCGTGATCTTCTGACAATGGACTCTTAGGTACACTCAACACTCAACTTTCCTGCGGACAAGGCAAATTATTATTTGCTTTTTGAGTGACACTCTCATGTCTATTGTAATACTCCGTATTTCTTTAAATTTGGCACTTGGCCGAGTATAGCTTACTCGACCGAGTGGATTAGGTACTCGGCCGAGTAAAGTCTGAAAGTCCTAGACCTCTAATTAGACTCCTCTAATTATTTCATTAAATTACATTAACTTAATGATTTAGGATCTAGTTATCATGCATGCAAATATAAAAGCATAAAATAAAGATAAGATGAAATTTCCATACAAAGAGAAATTTTCGGTTAAATAAGGGAACAATAAAAACTCCTTCTTATTGTTCTTGAGCATGGAACTAGTGGATGATCTTCCATAAACCAACCTCTAAAGTAGAATGCCTCCTTCTTGTTGAACCCAAGAATCCACCCAAATGATCTTAACTTATTATTAACTAGATGATAAGTAAAAAAATACTACTAATATTATTGTATTACTACACTAGTAATATGATATGAATATTAGTTTGCATGTGAGATTAGAGAGATGTTGAGTTAGTAAGAGAAGTAGAAATAAGCAAATATGAAGTAGTCAAAAATTGAACAACTTTTGTTCTATTTAAAGGCCTATATGGCCGGATGACACAAGCTCCAAATGAGCTTTATCTTGCTTATTTTTATTCTCATGCAAATAGGTAGTGTGTGGGATTGAATATGATTATGTTCATGTGTCATACATGTTATAATCATGTGTTGTAGTGTAAATAAAGGAAAGAACAACCATAACTGTTTCTCCACTTACACATTTCGGCCCTCACTAGCAAAAGTGGTCCATTTTGGTTTTGGATATTTGTCCCACAAATACTTATAACCATATGCTTAATTATCTTGTATAATTAAGTGTTAATTTGATCATATAACAATTATATGACACAAATTAATAAACAATATGTACTTAACTTTTAAGTGATATTTTACCATTATATCAATATATAATGGGTCCCACAATGCCCAGTTAATTTATTTTACAACTCTTTGTAAACATAATTAACTAATTACCTCTATCTCAAAATATATGCATAACCTCAAGTTATTTAATAAATTAACGATTAATCACTAAATGAAATCTTCATTAATCGTATTAAAATAAGACGTAAAATTTATTCAGTCTGTTATCGTATAATTGACTAATAAACTTAAGTGGAATGACTTCCTAACTTAATTTCCAATAAATAACTCTCGTAACTAAATGTACATATCAAATATATGTAATGTGCTAACTGACTGTATCATATACAAATAATCAGTTCTACTATTTGGGTTTCATCCTATAGGTGTGACCGAAAGGGATCAGTTGATCACCGTCGTCATACGACAATAACGTCTAACTCTAGTCAGCTGAGCGTTATCGATTTACGTTAATCAACTGACGTGGAGTATCAAAATATACTAATCATGCCACGTATATGCCAAATGAGTTTCATTATTAAATGCACTATTGTGGAGGACACTTACTCCAACAATATCCCACTTATCTGAGACAAGTTTTGCATGTAGCAACATTATTGCGGAGGACTCGTCCTCCTACAATATCTCCCACTTGTCTCGACAAGTTGTGTGCTACCGATTCTCTTGTGTCTTTTGTGTCACATCCTCCCACTCAACGCAAGGTGTCTTTCAGGTCACACTTGCGATTGAAACATATAAATAGAGTGGTTTTCTCGATGTGGGAGAGTAACTGTCTGACCGGATAATATACCAGAGATCTCTTCCGAGCGTGGCCACGCATTTACGGTCACTACTCCTCAAGTGGCCCGAAGATGTTAATACCCAACGTGGGTGGACAACTCCTGTTGACCCATCTTACACTGTATAATGCAGATCATCATGACCCAGAAGATGCCCATCGACCTCCTTTCACGGCACGACCTAGGACAAAAATTAAAGTCAATCGAAAACTAGACCTACTCAGATAAATGGTCACCAGTCTAAAGAATTGACTCATAGAAATAAAATAGAAATCACTGCCACGACTAGGCTTCAACAATTTTGATAAGGGACTCTGTTATGCTCACTGTCCGACAGAGTGTCTCCACGGCCTGTCTATGTAAACGACCATTCATCTCCATGACCCCATGGTGCTGAACCAACCATCGATCGACTTACAATCTAGTCACTTCGAGATGTCACCTCAAATGAGTGATTAGGGACAAAACCCTAAGTTCATCCTATTCACTTGAATTGGGTTCAACTTTTCTTTCAACTAATTCGGATAAACAAAGTATTAAAATATAGTCAAACTAAATAAAGGAGTTTTAATGAAACTCTTACAATGAATGCGATAACACCCGGAAATGTACCCTATTTTTCTAATAGAAATATTTTACGAAATCGTTTCAGCAATTTTAAGTTTAATTTATAATTTTAAGTTCCGAGTCGAATTTTGAATTTCCGAGTTCGTATTTGGAATTTCTGCGAGATTTCATGAAAAGGCCGTCTTAAGGCGAGTTTGACTTTTTGGTTGACTTTTCCTTACTTATACTCTTTTTCCCTTAACCTAATTCATTACTCCAAAATCAAACACAAACCCTCTTCCTCTGTAAGAAATCTCAAGCTAGCCTCCCTCTTCATTTTTCGATCTTTGATTCACCGTAACTTCTTCATTACTCGATAGAATTCACGTAAGTTCGTCTTATTCTTCCCCTCTTAGCTTCCTCTATCCGTATTGGTAATAAAATTACCGTCTTTCTCGCTTTTTTAAATTATCCGTCTTTCTCAAGGTGGATGATATTCCTCTTTTATTATCTAATTGTTTGTAGGTGGAGACTAGGAAAGCTTAGTAACCGTTTAAAGACGCGTAAAGGTAACGGTGAAGGGTTACTCGATATCATTTACGTGTTTTACATGATTTCCATGTTAGAAGTCGTTTTTGGAATACAATTAGAAAGCTTAGAAATTATGATTTTGAGGATGATTGTTGTTAGTTGATGATTGTTGATGATGAATATTGATTGTTTAGCTAGTTGCTAGATCGATTAGGAAAATACCCCATCTATTTCGAAAATACCCCATCTAATTCGAAAATACCCCATCTAATTCGAAAATACCCCATCTAATTCGAAAATACCCCATCTATTTCGAAAATACCCCATCTATTTTGTAAGATCACTTTTACTTGTAAAATGGGAAATGATAGGAAGGTGTTGTTGGTTCTCGGTTGGACTCGTGTAAATTCACAGCACCGACCCTTTTTTGTAGAATGCTCATATCTCCGTCTTTACTGGTTTTTTTTGGGCTTGGACCAACTCGTTGGAACCGTAATAGGAATAATCTTATCACCTCGACTTGGACATTTCTGCATTTCCATATCTAGAACTCTAGTTATGACATTTTGAAGTGAACCCTTGTTTAAGTTAGTTTCCAAACTTGTTGTTTTGGAGAGTTATCTATGTTTCTTATTTATTATGCTTCTTAAACTTGGTCTAATGCTTGGGTATCATGTATTGATTCATGTTTTGGATATATGATATTTTTCTTCGCTTGTATCACATGTTTTGTGACGGTTTTGCTATGTCCCACTTTGAGTCGGTTTTTACAAATGATACGGTTTGAGCACGATTTTGTCTTGTGCTTTGTACTCTCATTCCCTTGGCTACCTTCCCGTTCGTAGGCTGGAATGTCGGAACGGAGAGGTATCCTACTGCTTAATTGCATGTGTTAGTGGGCATACGACGACGTTGTTGGGAGTTGAACGCTATGCGTTGTTCGACCCGGCCGTCAAATGTTGTGTACTTGCGAGGTGGTGTTATTTGCATGTAGCGTACCGCATGTTATGAGGCTTGAGCTTTTTTTCCGCCTCTTTCGTGAATTGATCTACCGAATTTGGGGTACTCGGCATATATATTGTAAGACCGAGTCTTGGATGCGAAACGTCATCGCATGTCGAATCGGAACATGCTTTATTCCGAGAGTCTGGCCAGATTTAGACTAGGAACGTATTATTATCGTCGTCCTACCTGGAGGAAATTAGTCTACATACGCGAAATGCTTTATCGTGTATGCGTTCCGGGAAATGCTTTATTCCGTGGATGCCTTTTAATCATACTTGCCATGTACACGATGCTAGTGAGTTTCATTTACCGTGAGAATTGTCGTCTTTGTGTCGTTGTCTTTGAATGCGTGATTTCATGATTGTATTCATGGTCATTGCATGACTGACACCGTCATTGTCTTGGTTCGTGAATGGATGATAATATGTTGGATTTTGTGTAATCATCGCATGACTTGACTGGTTGTCTGTCGAGTCTCAATCTTATCAATCTTATACCGCTAACGGTGAGATGTAAGCCCTAGTGAGCGTAATCGATTGCCTAAGAGTGTCTTTCCCGAGTCTTGGAATAACATGATGTTTACGGAAATGATTTCTATATGATCTTATCATTATATCCGTATTGCCTATTTGTTCTTATCGCAACTCACATGTATATATATATATGCATGCTTTACTTCTGTATTACCTT
>JAIUZE010000986.1:0-13867 GCA_022085475.1 Heliosperma pusillum | reverse complement strand
GGGTTGAAAACACTACCAAATCTCAATCGTTAGCCATAATATTCAACCTCATCCTTCATTTTAAATTTCCATCTTAAGTCATAAATTGGCTTCCTTTTTTATCATTTCCCCTATCTATTAATAAGTCTACTCTTCTTTCCATTATCCCCATGTCTTTTCAGCATCTTCATTCATACTCTCTCTATCTCTCTCACTTCTATTTTTTCCCCTAATTCTCCTCCGTTATCATATTTAGCCCCTCATTCCTCCTGCTATCAGGTTAACTTCCATGTCTTAGTTAGATAGGAAATGCATAAACTCTAAACAACATTAAAAATTGGCGCAATTTGGTTATACAAAGATTATTTCTGCCAACTAGTTTATTCTGACGACATGTGTTGAAGAAGGTTTCAGATGAAAAGAGAAGTTTTTCTTCGTATTGTTGAAACCCTTGGAACTTATACCAAATTGTGTCCCGCAAAGGGTTGATGCTGCAAAATTGATGGGTTTGTCTCCACTTCAAAAATGCATGGCGGCTATTCGCATATTCGGATTTTATCGTGCTATTGTTGAAGTTTTTGGAGCTGTGTACCTAAGAAAACCTAGCATGAGGGATGTCATGAATTTCCGGGCATGCTTGGTAGTCTTGATTGTATGCATTGGACCTGGAAAAATAGTCAAGTTCCTGGAAAGAGCAATACACCCGAGGTGACCATGGGCATCCCACAATCATGCTTAAATTAAAGCAGTTGCCTCAGTGGATCTTTGGATATGACATGCATATTTTGGTGTTGTCGGTTCAAGCAATGAGTCTCAATGTGCTTTGTCAGTCAAATTTGTTTCAAAATACATCGGAAGGGAGAGTTTCACAAGTTCAATTTAAAGTTAATGAGGTTGAGTACAACATGATATATTATCTTACATATTAACTTACAGATGATATATAGAGTGAGCTGCATTTGTGAGAAGCATTCCATATCCCAAAGGCCCTAAGAGAATTCGTATAAGAATAATCATGAAAGTGCAAGGAGAGATGTGTAGCGATCCTTTGGAGTTCTTCAAGCTCGTTTTGCAATAGTCCACGGACCATCACGTACGATGTTGGCATAAACATAGAATTCACGATATAATGGAGGCTTGCATTATATTGCATAATATGATTGTCGAAAATGAGCAACACACATACTAAACAAGATTTCCCGATGATACATTTTCACTAGCCGTTCTTAAGGATGTTCAACATGGTCATATAGAAGATTTGCAAGCATATATTGCTAGAGATGCAAGCATTGTAGACCGCCAAATGCATCAACAACTAAAGGCTGATTTAGTGGAGCATATTATTTTCTAATGGAGAAAACCATAATTGATAGGGTAGATTCTTGCACTAGTCCACTTATTTATACGTATTGGTTAAGTTGTTTTATGAGTATTTTTAATATTAATTTTTTAGGTAAAATAATGAAATGTATTAATTAAATGGGTGATGTGGAAAATAGTTGACATATGGGTCCATCTAACCCGTAATACTAGTAGCTTATCATTAGGGTAGTTTTGTTGGAGCTAGTGCCCTCCACAGTTAGTGTGATAATGTGTATAAATCTCTTAGAGGTTCACTGGGTATACTTAGTATTCTTATCAGTTAATTAACGTTTATCGATAACGGTTGGCTTGCTAAAAGTTTGACGTTATTGTCATTTTAATTGCGGTGATCAACTGGTCCCTAAAAGTCACACCTAAAAGATGTGTTTGAGAGATATGATTATATGAAAAATATAATCATATTGATGCCTTATATGACTAAAAGGTTAGTCGATGTATAAGACTAAAAGGTTAGTCAATGTAATGATGATACGATTATTTAATACGATTAAATAATACTAGCTGAGACGAATTAAATGTTAATTTGTAATTGAATCTAAACTATTATATCTAATTAATGTATATAATGTAATTATTTAATACGATTAAATAATGTAAGCCTAAACGAATTAAATGTTAATTTGTAATTAAATATAAACTGTTATATTTAATTAGCAAATTATAAATATACGATATTTATAGTTGACGTATATATTATACGATATTGTCATAATAAATGATGTCAGGCCGGTATTAATAAATCGACTACAAGATGTTGTATGGACTTATTAATATGTGAAAACATAAATGACAATAATAATACATACACATATTATACATTAAATAAATAAAAGAGGGAAGACTCCTATCTTAACTCTATTTACCAAAAACAAGTAGAAAAAAAAAGAGTCCTATTCTTCCTCTACTACTACTTTGGACGGCTAAAAAGAGAGAGGAGGAGGGTTTTATATAAACTCTTCTTCTCTACATAATCATCATAATTTTCACAACAAAAATTATCAGTAATTTTTGGTGTTCATTCTAGCACAAGCAAAAGCATTTCTCAGAGCATCTTGGGTGCAGCAATTAGGAGAATATCATCTTGATATTTGTTCTTAGGCCATATTGCTAGGACCGAAGGTTAATTCTAATCTTTATGCATTTCGTTTATGACTCGTATTTCATATATTATAATTTCGTTATAATCCTTAAATTTCATGTTGAAATATACCAATATTTCCCACAAGTGGTATCAGAGTCAAGGCTACGAAATTATTTTATATGATTTTTCATAAATGATGATATATATTAAATTAAAAAATTTCAGAAATTGTTTTTTAATATTTCGGCTGTTTTTTTTTCGGCTGCCTTTTTATTTTCGGCTGTTTTTTTTTTATATTTTTGTTTTTGTTTTCATTTTGATTTATTGATATTGTTGTTTTAAATTGTTAAGATGACAATATGATAAATTTGTAGATGTTTTAATTTAATAAGGATTAAATTAAAATGTAAATGAAAATTGTTTTGAATGTTTATGAACATTTGTTTTGCTATATATTTTCGGTTCACATGATGTTAAATTGTTGTTTTGCATCATGATTCATTAAATTTAATGATGTTCAAATCAATTATGATTAGTCAATATTATGATAATCGATTTAATCATGATTTAGATATTCATTTTAATTTGTTAAATTGAATCATCTAGTTTGAATCAATGTTTAATAATGATTGAATGTTGATAATTGTACCGATCTTGTCATATTAGCAACATCAAATTAACATGTTTAATTTGTAAAAAAAAAAAAAAAAATTAAAACAGGTCGTAGCTGTTTATAAAAAAAAATAGTTTTTTCTTTTATGCATTATATTGATAATGTATGATTGTTGTTGTGAAAAAGTTCACAATTATTGGATACCCAATTATTTTAAAATGGTTTAAAATAATATTGGATTAATTCATATTATACGATAATATGAATTAAAATTGGATTATGTTTGATTGGAATTATTGTGAGTAATTAAGGAATTGTCACATAATTTTGATCATTCTAAATAGGTGGTTTGGATAAATTACTCTACATAATTAAGGAATTATGTCTTGATTGACTAATTTATTGTTGATGCATTTTATTTTGTTGAATGATTTGTTGAATGGTTGATTTACGTATTTTTGCAATTGGTTGTAATTTGTAATACCTAGTGTGGTCTTAGTTGATTATGTTTTCGTAATGATGAAAACATGATCTTGATGTAATTTTGAGATCTCGAATCTCCTTTTTTTCTTTAAAATTATG
This sequence comes from Heliosperma pusillum, assembly GCA_022085475.1. Lineage (NCBI taxonomy): Eukaryota > Viridiplantae > Streptophyta > Magnoliopsida > Caryophyllales > Caryophyllaceae > Heliosperma > Heliosperma pusillum. The sequence continues at coordinate 10,229 of JAIUZE010000986.1, read as the reverse complement.
TTTTTAAATTAAAATGTAAATAGGTTTATATTTTGTAATTTATTAAATGTAATTTGAGAAGACTAAAGATGGAGATCGGATTGCTCACTCCCGCTACATGGACCAAGATGGAACATCAAGACAAGCTTTTCGGGTCCAATTGGATGGATTCCAAAGTTGTATTTTGTTCATTTTGGTAGATAGGCCACACTAGGACTTTGTAATTTTACGTATTTTTCGTTCTTGTTTCATTTCTTCACATGATAGTTAGTGCATCATATTCCGCCTAAACCAAACCACCTACTACTAAAATTGCATGAAATTTAACTCATATAGTTTGGATGTTAGTTATCATGGACATAAAGATGTCACACGAATTTTAAGCCATCATCTTAGTTTATTCATTCTCGCATGCTAGATATTCGTTCACTTAAAATGAATTAAAATAAAGTTGATAAGATCTTCCTCTAAAACCTAAAATTGAGACTAGTCTTTATAGGTCAAACTACTATGAATCCCTTCTTCGTCGGTAGGCATATAAGACCTTACTCTCCATATGACCCCTTCTACGTTGGGTAAGTAGTGAGTGTTGGCTTATTTTACCTCAACATTATAATCCGAAGAGTTTCTCGTGATTATGATGGACTATAGATAAAATTTTATCGACCAAGAATTCTAAAGGTAGAGTTAGCCAAGAGGTTGGCTTATCAATTTACAGATAATTGAGTATTGGGATCATTTATATAATTCTTGAGGGAGGTCAATTGTATAAATGCTTGAGACTTCGCATTAAACAAGTTTTTGCACTAGACTTAATTCATATCGATGAGTATGCTTATTATTATGTTTTTCCTTCTTTTTCGCAGTGTAGAATTCGTCTGATATTGATAATACTGCTATAACAAATGGCTGGCCATAATGATGTCCCTATGCCAAGTGTCACACTTGCACGCGAGTCCTGGCTTAAAACTTTCATGGACCACATGAATCATTCCACGCGACTGAAGAATGACGGGTCCAACTTTGCGGACTGGGAGGCGGCATTACGGAATGCAGCCATTGCTAACGACAAGCTCCAGTACTTGACTGAGCCAATATCGCCAAACCCAGGCCCCAATGCGAGAGTTAACGAGTCACTTGCTTATAGTGACTTTGTTATGGAAGCGGGTGCGATAAAGAACGTACTCATCTTTGCAATGGAAACCAATTTGCAAAGACGCTTCATTGCCCAAGGTGCAAATAAGATTTTCACCACGCTCACTAACGAATTTTCAAAAGCACCGAGAATCGTTACTTATGACCATACCTGTCGCTTCTTTGAGGCGAAACTCCAGAAGGGCCAACTGGTTAGCCCACACATTCTTGATATGATTGAGAATGTCGAGAAACTGGAGGCACTTGATTGCAAAATCAGTGAGAGCATAGTCATTGACCGTGTGCTTCATTCACTTCATGATGGTTTTGCCCTTTTCAGGGCAAATTACTACATGAATGACATGAAGAAAAGTCTTCATGAGCTACACTCACTTCTCGTACAGACCGAGAAGGATATGAAATTGAGTGGGAGCATGAAGCAAGATGTTCTCATGATTTCCAACAAGAACAAAGGTAGGGACAAGGCTCACGACGACCTAAATGTAGGGAAGCCAAAGTTTAAGAAGTCGGGAAAGGGTAAGAGTGGACCTGGTGAGACTAGTAGCTCACAAGGCAAGGCAAAGAGAAAGGACAGTGACATTGAGTGCCACCATTGCCACAAAATTGGGCATTGGAGGAGGAACTGTCCCGTGTACCGTGAGGACATAAAAGCAGGTCGCGTCACTCCTGTTGGTATGTCATCTTATACTCATATGATTGAGATTAACCATGCAAGTTCCGGAACTTGGGTACTTGATACAGGTTGTGGTTCTCATCTGTGTAATCATTTGCAGGGCTTAAAAAACATCACACCTCTCGCAAAGGGTGATGTGGACCTGCGAGTCGGGAATGGAGCAAAAGTTGCTGCAGTCTCAATGGGAACATACGTAATCCAACCTCCGAGTGGATTTGAGTTGTATTTATATAACTGTTACTATGTACCCAGTTTATCTAAGAACATTATATCTGCTTCCGTGCTTGATAAAGACGGTTTTTCATTTTCAATAAAAGACAATAGCTGTATTTTCTCTTTGAATGAAATGATTTATGGCAAAGCAGTTTCCATGAATGGCATTTATATCTTAGATCAAACCACAGACATATTACATGTGAATAATAAGAAAGTAAAGGTTGGTGACAAAGATCAAACTTATCTATGGCATTGTCGTATGGGACACATAAATGAAAAATGTGTAAAGAAGCTCATTGAGAATGGGACTATCTCCCCATTTGATTACGAATCATTTGGCACGTGTGAATCATGTCTTATCGGCAAAATGACTCGAATTTCCTTCAAAGGTGTTGGAATGCGTGCTAATGACCTATTAGGACTCATACATACTGATGTATGTGGACCTATGTCAATCAACGCAAGAGACGGCTATAGATATTTTATCACTTTCACGGATGATTTGAGTAGATACGGATATGTCTACTTAATGAAGCATAAAAGTGAGTCCTTTAAACAGTTTAAGGAATTCCAGAATAAGGTTGAGAACCAACTGGGAAGAAAGATTAAAGCACTTCGATCAGATCGTGGTGGCGAATATCTTTCAAATGAGTTTGATCAACACCTTAAAGACTGTGGCATAGTATTACAGTTAACTCCACCTGGAACACCTCAATTAAATGGTGTGTCCGAACGGAGAAATCGAACATTACTTGATATGGTTCGATCCATGATGAGTCACACGGTAGTACCTGATTCACTATGGGGTTTTGCTCTTTTGTCAGATGCTCTTATACTTAACCGAAGTGCGTCTAAAGCTGTAGACAAGACTCCATATGAGATATGGAAGGGAACGGTCCCTAACTTGTCCTTTATTCGAGTTTGGGGCTGCGAGGCTTATGTCAAGTGGAGACACGAGGATAAGCTCGGCCCGCGATCGGTCAAGAAATACTTTATTGGTTATCCAAAAAGAATGTTTGATCATTACTTCTATTCCCCTACCGAACATCGAGTTTTTGTTACGGCTAGTGCGAAATTCTTAGAGAAAGAGTTTCTCGAGAACAAGTCAAGTAATAGAACTTTCGATGTGTTGGAGATTCAAGAACCAACAACCGAGCAATCGATAGAGGAAGCTGTTCCTTCAACTTCTGCTACGGTTAATATTCCTCAGGAACCTAGGAGGTCGGGTAGAGTCTCCATTCCTCCAGACAGATACATTGGTATGGTCGAGGAGAATGATAGAGATGACATTTTGCTCCTAGAGAGTAACGAACCCGCTACTTATAAAGGTGCCATGACCTATTCCGACTCTAAGCTATTGCTTGAAGCCATGCAATCCGAGATGGACTCCATGTATGAGAATGACGTATGGGATCTGGTTGATTTGCCTGATAAGGTACGACCTCTTCAGTACAAATGGCTTTATAAGATAAAGCATTGTGTAGAAGGACAACCAGACACCTATAAGGCACGACTAGTGGCAAAAGGTTTCACTCAAGTGCAAGGATTGCATTATGATGAAATCTTTGCACCCGTAGTTATGCTGCGTTCCATTCGGATAATCTTAGCGATTGCCGCATTTAATGACTATGAAATTTGGCAGATGGATGTGAAAACCGCCTTCTTAAACGGTTATTTGGAGGAGGAATTGTACATGGTACAACCCGAAGATTTCATTGATCCTAAAAATCCTAAGAAAGTTTGCAGGCTTAACCGTTCCATTTATATATGGACTTAAGCAAGCATCTCGGAGTTGGACTCATCGTTTCGACCAGGTGATAAAAGAGAATGGTTTCACTCGATCGGTCGAGGAACCATGATTATATGTCAAGTCGAGTGGGAGTAAGATTGTCTTCTTGATATTGTATGTCGATGACATACTCTTGATTGGGAATGACATTCCTCTCTTATCTTTGGTAAAAGTATGGTTAAAGAACCATTTCCAGATGAAAGATCTGGATGAGGCACAACGCATATTGGGGATCCGTATCTATAGAGATAGATCACGACGGATGTTATCACTCAGTCAGGAGTCTTATATAGATAAGATTCTTGAAAGGTTCAGCATGACCAACTCCAAGAAGGGGTACCTTCTAATGATTTCTAAGATGCATTTGAGTAAAACTCAGACACCCAAGACATCGGAAGAGGTTGAGCGCATGAGTCGTGTTCCTTATGCATCAGCCATAGGATCGATCATGTATGCCATGATATGCACACGTCCAGACGTGGCATATGCATTGATGATCATTATTTACATACATATTTTATGCCTCCCTTAGATGCAAATAACTCGATTTACCGTCTTTCCTTGCTTATTCTATGCTATTTTAGCTAGAATATCGACTCTGCCGCTTTTGTTATGTTTTAATGCAGATTGGATGCATTTGGAGCTTTTTGAGTTGATATGGAGCATGGCGAAGTCGGATCGTAGAAGGTTAGGCACGGGAATCGAGAACGGTGGAAAAGAAATGAAGAAAAACGAAGAAACAAGCCATTTTGAAGGCTGCTCGATCGAGCATTGTGCCTTGCTCGATCGAGTCGGGCTGAAGGTTGCTCGATCGAGCAACATACCCTTGCTCGATCGAGCAACCCAATATTTCGACGACTTTTTCATATTTTCCTAAACTTTAACCTAATTAATTAGATTTTTGTATTATAAAAGGAAAGATACCTTTCATATACTTTCTTAGGCTATTGAATACTTTTAGGCTTTAATTCAGAAACCCTAATTAGTTTAGTTTGCCTCCGGATTTTATTCATCAAAGACGACTGTCTTTAGTTCAACTTGTATTCGGTATTCTTCAATCTTTCTTTGTTATTCAATTTAATTGCCTTCTTGTTCTTTAATTATTCGTTGTTCTTCCTTTCATTATTATTGATCATGTTTACTTTAATTATTATTGTTGTTGTTTATATCGTTATGAGTAGCTAAATTTCTTTCTAGGGTTGAAAGGGGATCTAGGATTGTTAGAAGGGGTAGATTGATTCAATGAATTGCAATTGCATGGTTATCGTTTGATTATCGTTTTAATTCTAGTTGTTTGATTACTGGCCAGGATTAATTAACTAGTCTAGCAAATTAGGATTGACACCGACCGGGTTAAGACTAAGATAGGCTACGATAATTGAATAGAACTCGTTTAATGATAGCGATCGCATGTTAATTGTAGATCTAAAGGGCATAATTGAATCGACCGATCTTGTGACCTTAGATAACTTTATTGCATGATAGTTGATTTTATCCCTATCCCTGAACAATAATCCTAGTGAACCTGAGACCCTAGACTTTTAATCTCATTGTTTTCAACCTTATTAGTTTGTTATTGCTTATAGTTAGTTGTTATTATTATTAGTTGTTATTTGTTTACCTTAGTTGTTGTTATTAATTGCTATTAGTTTAGAAACCACAATTCAAACCCCGAAATTGTTATTTAAGAGACAAACCTAGTTTAACAGATTAGAATACTACCGCCTCCCTGTGGATTCGATACCTTGCTTTCCGCTGACTATTAGTTAGTAGTGAATTAGATTTTACTTTGATTAAGGGGACGCGACTTTACCCTTATCAAATTTGGCGCCGTTGCCGGGGAGGCAACAGTTTTCTGTTTGTTTCTACTTAGTTTGTCTTTTTCGTCTCAGGGATTCTAAGTTCCTTGAGACAGTTCTCATCCTTTTCTTTAGTTTTTGTTTATGCCCAGGTGTTCTAGGTCCGTTCTCGTGCCCTACGATTCCGAACCAGAGAAGACTCTCCGGTCTAGACGAAATTTTTGGAAGGAAGTTCAAGAAGCGGAAGACTTGAGTACGCTTGAAACAGTTTACGCCGAATTCGTCGCAGAAAAACCATCCTTAGAAGAGGATAGACCTACTTCTGCACCTACTACAACCATGCCTACTCTAGCCAGCCATTCGGAGCCTACCGTTGCATCTATTCCCAAGGGACTTCAACTCCCTACTACGGGTAATAGTACTTTTGAGATTCGTCCATCTTATATCTCTCTGGTGGAGCGAAACATGTTTGGAGATAGCCCTACTGAGGATCCTGCTAAGCATATGGAGAAATTCACTAATTATTGCTGCTCTCTTCCTTTAACGGGTGGGGTGACACAAGATCAAATCAAGTTGGTGTTATTTCCCTTTTCACTACGAGACGGGGCAGAAGATTGGTTGAGTGAGTTAGATATGGCTGCACTTGGCATCACCGATTGGAATTCTTTGGCTCTTCAATTCTACAAAAGATATTTTCCGCCACAGAAAACCAATGTCATTCGAAGCCAAATCACAAGTTTCAAACAAGGTCCCAATGAGAACTTTAATGAGGCCTGGGTTCGCTTCAAAAAGCTTGTCAAGTCTGTTCCACATCATGGTTTTGATACTTGGTTCTTATGCAACCAATTTTATAATGGGTTATATGATGATCAGAGGAATTTGTTAGATTCTGCTGCTAATGGGAGATTCCAAAATAACACTACTGATGCCAATGCTTGGAAGTTAATTGATGAGATGGCTACTCACACTGCTGAGTATGGGAATCCTAGGGGTAATGTGAGGAGAGGAGGTACGGATAATGCCATTGTAGCTCAGTTGGAGGCATTAACTGCCAAAATTGCCGAGTTACAAACTTCAAAGTCCTTGGAAAATAAGCAAACGGTTCATGCCATGGTTCAACAAGAGCCAACCTGTGAAAGATGTGGTACTATGGGGCATAATGCAGTGGAATGTATGAGTACGGTTGATCAAGTGCTTGCTTTTCAATCCTTTAAGCAAGGTTCACCGTACTCTAACTTTTACAATGAAAGGACAAGAGAGCATCCCAATTTCTCCTACCGAAGTCAGAATGTTCTTAATCCTACCCCACCACCACCTCAGCAACAAGGTTCATCTTATGTGATTCCTCAGAATCGCAATTCTCAAGGTAACTTTAACCGTTCCAATCAAGGTGGCCAAAACTTCCAACAACCTCCACCTCCACCACCTCCAAGTAATGATATGGCGGAACTGAAAGCCATGTTGCAGCAGAGTCTTATGATCCAATAAAAGCAAGATGCTCAGATCTCACAACTGATAGCTCATAACAAGATGGTTGACACTCAAATTGCCCAATTGGCAATTCAAAATCCACATAAACAACCGGGTAATCTCCCTCCTCAAGGACACCCTCCACATGAACAAGTCAATGCCATCACTTTGAGGAGTGGAACCCATTACAAAGGCCCTAAAATGATAAGGGATGAAACCAATGAAAGTTTGGAAGTTGCTGATCAAAGTTCGAAAAAAGGCGAAAAAGAGGCTGAAAACAAGGTTGCTCGATCGAGCAGAACCCCCTTGCTCGATCGAGCAACCCAGAAAATTTGCCCAAATTCTTCTCGGGAAGTTTCTGAAAGCTACAGTACATCAAAACTCGATCGAGCACCCGTTGTGCTCGATCGAGCAACCCCTGATTTGGATGAAAAGTCTTCAAATTCATCTTCCAAAGCCAAAGAAGTCGAGGCCATTGTAATTAAACTTCCTTTTCCTCAACGCCTACATAAATCAAAGCTCGATAAACAGTTTGGGCGGTTTATGGAGGTAGTGAAGAATTTACAAGTGAGTGTACCATTTACCGAGTTGATCACTCAAGTGCCGGCCTATGTAAAGTTTTTAAAGGATATATTGACAAGGAAGCGATCCTTTAATGAAGTGGAGACGGTTGCATTTACTGAGGAATGCAGTGCTGTATTGCAATCAAGATCACCACCTAAGCTAAAGGATCCAGGGAGTTTTTCTATTCCTTGTAATATAGGTTGCTTAGCAATTGATAAGGTCCTTTGTGATTTAGGGGCTAGTGTTAGTGTTATGCCATTTTCTATATGCAAAAAGTTAAATATGGGTCAACTTACTGTTACAAACATGACCTTACAAATGGCCGACCGTTCTATTAAACACCCTTTAGGGATTTTAGAAGACGTACCGGTTAGAGTAGGGAAGTTTTTCATACCAGTTGACTTTGTCGTCTTAGATATGGCTGAAGACACCCAAATTCCTATCATCTTAGGACGACCATTCCTCCATACTGCGGGGGCGGTTATAGATGTTAAGAATGGGAGACTTACACTAACAGTGGGGATGACAATATTACTTTCAACTTAGAGCATTCAATGAAACACCCCATGCTAGAAGAGACATGTCATAGGATCGATATTGTGGATTTGAATGTTGATGATTGTCTCTCTTTATGCTTGAATAGGGATACTCTGGAGATTGCCTTAATTTCCAGCACTGCTGAAGCTGGAAGCTCACGGAGTAAGGCAGTAGTTGAGATGAAAAAACTGCTGACGGGAAAGGAATGCAAGTTACAAAAGGTGTATAGCTTAGGTAACCCCCCTAAGGTTACCAAGGTAATGACACCTGAACTTGAACCCGACTGATGAGCAGTAGTGACAGTTGGTCACTACTCCCCCATTTTGCAGCTGGTTTGGGGGAGACTATTATTCTATACAGCTCGTACTATCTATCCTTGTACTTTCTTCCATTGTATTTTCTTTCAGTTATCTCCCATTCCCCTTTGTTAGTTGCGTCCTTTAGGTTGCTGTTGTTGGTTGATATGTGATTGTTGTGCTGTTAGCGTCACACTGAGGACACTGTGACATTTAGGTTTGGGGGAGAGTCTTTATTTATGTTGTGTGTTAATTTTTAAAAAAAAAATCCATAAAAATTGAAAATTTTACAAAATCCAAAAGCATGCTTTTTTTATTTTATTAGGTCGAGTCTTGGTGAATTGAATAACAATGATGATAATTTGCATTGTTTTTGCATTTGAATCCCAAATAAGTTATCCATGTACATTGTTTTGACTTACTATTTTTGAAAACAAAGCTCATAGTACAAGTCTTGACCGTTTTTTTGACATACCTTATGCTAATTAGATTTGACAATTTTTGTTGGTAAACCACTTAAAATTCTGAGGTCTATAGAGCTTCCTAGGCCAGGAACATTAATAAACTGGTCTCATTGTTTTTAGGCTTGAGTGTGGTACTCCTTGTGGAATGTGTAACATCAAATTGCATAAGTGTGACATTCGTTTCTTGATACTACACGCGTTCGTTTGATAAGTGCATGAGGAAAGGTGGTTCTTTTTGTTCAAATAAGCTTCACATAGCCAAAAAGACTTGATTTTATACCCTTTATATTGAGTTCTCTATGTTGAGCCAATTTGAGCCTTTGTAGCCTGTTTTACAAGACATATAATAGCTACATTCCTAGAATTTGCCTACCTTATCGGGACAGTCGCAGTTGCATGTTTTTCTTATCTACTTGTCTACTATGGTTGGGTCGGGATTTCTGAAAAAGAATATCAATTGGGTGTAGCAAGTATGTTGGCAATTGTGTCATTTATTCCCTTTGTTGAAAAAAAAAGTTATGAAGCAAAAGAAGAAAGAAAAGAAAAAAAAAAGATTTGATTTGAAAAGAAAAAAATGAAAAAGAAAAGGAAGAAAAGAAAAAAAAAAGAAAAAAAATATGTTGCTTCATTGAATTATTCAAGGGATAATGAAAGGGAATGTACTAGAGTCTAATCCATTTTTCAGAGAACAATATCGATATCTCTCTTGCGTTGTCAAAGTTTAAGATGATTTCTCTAGTCGGTGTTGGTTTGTGCTAGTCTTGTAAATTTGTTTTGGTAAGTGTCGCTGCGACTACCGGTCTTAGCCCCACATTCCCATACGTGCCTTGCCACAATCCACTTCTATACCTTCACCCATTAGCCTCCCTTTTTGTCCTGATTCATGTGCTTTATAGCGAATGCGTATTAGTTGGGGAAATTACTATCACATTAGAATGCATGCATGTTTCATAAGTTGAGTGAGTGTTTCTATTTCTTTCTATTTTCACAAAACTCACCCTTACATAAACTTATGAGTGTGTGAGTGAATCCGCGAGAATTCGACAAATTGAGCCTTGCAAGATTGAAAGGTATTTGGTTTTTGTCTATACTACGGTATCATGTAAAATCTTGGAATATGAGCTGCGTTTTCTACTTTCCCGTGCCTTTGAATTTGTTTTATTGGTACCACTTGGTCATTACTTTGTTATAGATATGGATGGCTTTGGATTTGTATTTGCATTAACATTAGCTTTGAGTTTTTAATTCACCATTTGTATGTTTGTCCTTGTATAGTGTTGAGTGCTT
>JAIUZE010000985.1:0-225175 GCA_022085475.1 Heliosperma pusillum | reverse complement strand
ACATATTCATTACATGTTATTTTATTAAAAACTTCTAACATGTGAATTATTAAATCTTACGTAAACCCCCGCTTGACTTAAATGATATCCAATTAAACTACGATCTCGTCTTATCATTTCTAACATGTGAGAAATAATAATTTTATGAAAAACCTTTTTAATTAAATATTTTACTTATTAACATTTCCCACTTGTTAAATATTACAAAACACGATAAAATAACGATAACTCAAAAACCGTCACAAGTCTAAGGAAGGGGACCCACGGGCTGATTTGGGCCGTGACATTTCATGGGCCTGGACTGGGCCCACGGGCCTGGTTGGGCCTGATTTGGGTCGTCAATTTTAACACCGTTTCTTAATATTTTCCCGCATGCTTAACATAATTAAAACCCGTCAAAACAACAACATAACAATCAAGTATCGACAACACTCAAAGACCAAAACCCGGACCCACCATGGACCAACCCAGACCGGTCTGGACCGGGCCTGAACCGGCTGGTTTGGGTCCGGTTTACACGGCCAATCTACACGGTTCTAACAACCCCAATTCCAAATAAATTCTAACAAGTTTTTAATTAACAACATCCATTTTTAACAACCAATTTAACCATCAATCATACAAAAATCATGATTATGACAAATCATAAAAATATGTCAAGAACACTAAACTTGTTATAAATTCATACAACACGATAAAAACAACTACTTATCATGTTACTACCAAAAATCCATAAATCATAATAACATGAACCAAAAACAAAAGATGAACCAAAAACAAAAGGAACAAAAGCTATGTAACATTAAATCGTCGAGTAACTCGGAATCGTTACCTTAGCTAGCAAGATCAATTAGCACCAAAATAAAAAGTATAAAATAAGAAACCCGTCTACTAATCTTCACCCAAAATATACGAGTCTCCAAACTCGTCTTCAAAATCTTCCCATATAAGAAATGACAAGAAAAACATTATTAGAACTTAAACTTGATTTTCCATAATTAAATGTTGAAAACGATTTTGACGGAATTGAAAATAAACCGTACTAGAAGATGGAGAGCGAGGAGGAGATTCTAGAAATATAAGTTAGGACGGATTTAATTAAGAAATGAAGGTTTTATGATGATTTTGCTCAAGAACGACGAAGAACGGATGAAGAACGCTCAAGAACGAATGAAGAACGATGAACAACGATTAATTAGATCTTAATTTGATTTATTGTAAAATGAAAAGTTGTTAGTGAGTAATGATGGGTGAGTGAGCCGTGTAATATAGAGAAAAATGACGAGTCGGGTTTTGAAATTGTTGTTACGGAATTGACTCGCGTTTAATAATTATATTACGGTAATTGATTAAATATTAAGTTAATTAAATCAATTATCAAGATATTATGTTATTGTAATCAAAAGTAATGAAAATATCAAGGTCTAAGAGAGGAGAGGGAGCCGTGTGATGTTGTGCTTGTCGGGTCTGTTTTGAAAACGATTTGCGTAATTTCCGTTGACGGATCGATAAAGTAACAAATATCTAAGATATTTGTATTAGTTTAATCGAAAAAATTAAAATATCTCAAGTGAGTGGAAAACGATGACATGGGCGTGTGACTCATGCCAAAGTCGAGTTTCGGGTTTGTTTCGGGATTTACGATGAGTCGGGAATAGTTAAATGATTCCTGGGTTTAAACCGTAAAACCTTATTATAAATTCCGAATAAATTCAAAAATAATTTTATTAAATTATCATAAATTCTAATAAATCTAAATAAAAATAAATTAAAAATATTATTTTTTTAAATAAAATTTCGGTCTTCAAAATTACAAGGCGAGTCGGGAAAGTCAACGAAAGTCAAAGTCGACTTTAAAGTCAAGAAAAGTCAAAGATGACTTAAAAGTCAAGAAAAGTTTATGACGACTTAAAAGTCAAGAAAAGTCAATGACGACTTTAAAAAGTCAAGAAAAAGTCAAAGACGACTTAAAAAGTCAAGAAAAGTCAAAGATGACTAAAAACGGATTTTCATGAACTCTCAGAATTCCAAATACGAACTCGGAATTTCAAAATACGACTCGAAACAATAAATTCTATTTTAAAAACTTAAGTCTGCTGAAAAGTGTTAGTAAATATTTTTACTAGAAAAATTGGGTACTTTTCGGGTTGTTACAGATGATGACGCCACGTCCTCTGATAATATCAAAATAGTTAGTGACATTAACCAAAATGAAAAGGTATGTATTCATCCGTACTAAATTTAGTATCATCAATATGGTTATAATAAGCTAATTACGGGTCGTCATTGGAGGCCGGATATTATTACACAACTACGATGCCAAGATTGTTTACCTTGACTGCGCAGAGGGTTGGTATCATGATAGTTGTAAACTATGTTGGGCTAAGAGTAATCTAAGACTATTAAGAATGATAAAGAGAGATGGTTGTGCATTTGACCGTGGGTGTGATTACAGGGACTACAAACAAGAGTTCCTAGGTAGGCACATTCAGTTTTTATATCACTATTATAATAAATATACAAATGACTCTAATAATTATATCTATAAAAGAAACTTGTAAATCATCTTATGTGGCACAATATAGAAATAGAATGAGGGCATTCTAGCTCTCTTATTCAATCTCACAATTTCAATAGTATTTCAGCCAATAATGTGCAAGAAAAGTGGGTTTGGAGGCTTGGAGCCCTCTCAATCACTGGAGTATTAAATGAATAAATTGCCCACAAAAATATCACGTGTGATTTTAAAAAATAAGAGTGAAACAGTAAATTGACTTTTTAACCATTAAAATACTTACACAAGTCTTTCCATCTACCAAAAAAGATGAATAACGTTTATGGTTACCAATAAAGAAAATTGATTTGCTGCTCTATTTAATGCTACATACAGAATAAAAAAAACTTTCAATTTCCAAAGTTTGGCTCATTGAAAGCACTCGAGAATACAAAAGACCACTGCTATATTTTTAAACTTGTATACCTTGTATGGCTTAAATATACATACTACCATATCAAATTCTCCAGCATATCAACAAGTACACAACCAAGAATCATGAATTCAACTCATCTCCTCCAATGGCGATTGCACAAAGCTTCACCTTTAACAAACTCACTGCTACAATTGGACTTTCTCAGATGAATGTCAGGATGGTACACAGGTGGACAAGACCTGAATTCACAGATAAGACAAAGACAAAGTGATTGAACTACTGCTCCTTAATATTCAAGTATGTTGTGTATTCCTTATAAATAATTTTTTCGCAATTTAGAGTTGTTGTGTGGTGTCTAAATAATCCTCAATTTGTGGGTACTATTATGATGTTATTTATTACTGCATTTAGAAGTCTCAATAAATTATCGTAATATTCTAAAACATGAAGCTTGCTCATATGGTTAAGAATACGGTGTATGTTGTTTTAGACAGCTTGACAATAAAAACCAATATGTTTCTAAAGGATAGTATATACGAGTATTCGAGAAGCAAAGAATTTACTACGCTTCTATTTGATGATAGACCACAATAGTTCATCCATGGCCTTCTGCTTATCACCAATGTAGTTGCTCAATTATCCTTTTGTACGCACATATGGTTCATTTTAGGTTTCGACATAATGTTTATTATTTTATTATCTAAAGCAGTGGCGTGTCCAAACAACCTATAATGCAAGTGATTTTCATATTATCCCCAATAGCGGAGGTTAAAGTGTTTAAGGTAATTAAAGGAAGCTTATATATAGTAACACCATTCATTGTGTAAACAGTAAATAGATGACTAATAGTTTTCCTACCATTAATGATAACTCTTTTAAAGTCTTTCCACCCCAACAAGAAATAATTCCTCGGAAATTACTGACATAACTGATGATGATGACGCCACGTCCTCTGATAATATCAAAATAGTTAGTGACATTAAACAAAATGAAAAGGTATGTATTCATCCGTACTAAACGTAGTATCATCAATATGGTTATAATAAGCTAATTACGTGTCGTCATTGGAGGCCGTATATTATTACACAACTACGATGCCAAGATTGTTTACCTTGACTGCGCAGAGGGTTGGTATCATGATAGTTGTAAACTATGTTGGGCTAAGAGTAATCTAAGACTATTAAGAATGATAAAGAGAGATGGTTGTGCATTTGACCGTGGGTGTGATTACAGGGACTACAAACAAGAGTTCCTAGGTAGGCACATTCAGTTTGTGTGTTATGTTTATCATAGTTATTCTACATACATTGCACAGCCGCCATGTTCATGTATAATGTTCACCTTTTTTCTGTAAAAGATTCCAGGTCAAATTCACGGTCACTGACGAGTTTAGATTACCCGATCCTTCTCAGAGGCTTGGCTTTCTAGCATTTATTCTTAATTCACTATACAAGAAAAAGAGAACTTAATTATAATTGGGTTGTTTTAACAAGTTGGCAATCAACAAAAGTGGCATTAATAAGATCTATTGATCATAATAATTTGCATGACAACAACTTTCATAGATATAGCCTATAAGGAAAGAATATGTTCAAGTCAGGTTAAATTTTAAAACACTGTCCAAAACAATTCTAATAAACTTACCACTGATGCATGTAAAGAAGCCAGAGAAGTTTGAGACTTTTGGAAAAAGCCCAATGATCACTCCTCTTAAGAGATCATACCCATGGATTGCTGGTGAAAGTGGAGAGCAAGCTGAAATGGATTGCGGGATTGGAGACGCAATAGCAAGAAATCTGTAATCGTGAAAAAGGATAAGTGAAGCGAAATCAATATTATTATTCGACATCATTTTTTGGAATGTGGTCTCGACAACGATATTAGTAAATTTGGCTCATATTGTTAAATCATATCTCCGCAGGCGTCTCATAATTTTTTTACTACTATGTGAATATGTGATTTATCTAGATTTGACGCTTTTGATTTAACTAAGACATTTTTTTCCATAATTACGCAACAATTATCAAAAAGATTGGTGGTGTCAAGGCAATACAAAGAACAATCATCAAGCCAACCAATGTACATGATCGTTGAATTAAGATAAATAATTATGAAATAATTTATTTCATCTTTGTACAACTCTATTTGTGATGTTAATGATGATACTGAATTGAATTGAAGGATATACAAGCTTACAAATGTCATTCTAATACTTTGTTTATCGTACTATCTCAACTTCTCAAGTTAATGGCATTCGCCTATATTTGTATAAATCCGAGCAGCTATACCAGTGTCAGTTATACAATTTTTAATTCACTACAGTACTACATAAAGCTCGAAAATTTTACTCCATATTTGCAAATTCACCTAAAAAAGAATTAGTCATGAATTAGAATATACCTTATAGCGGTGGTTCATTCGGAAAATCTGGTGCCACGCCGTCTAGCCTAGACAACCGCATCGGTTTCGCGATCACCCATGTAAGAATTATTATTTAATTCTCTGTTATGTGGACCTAATTACCGATGTCAGTCACCTTAATTAATAACGGTTAAATATATTGTTCCGGGTTTTTAGTAGGAGTCCTAGATTAAGTGGATTACGGTTAATGTTTACAGGCCATTAACATATCAGACCCACTTATCTTATTAAGCCCCTCCTGCCACCTCTCTATATAAACAACACATGTTTGTACTTTAACCTAATTCATTGATATTAAGAAAACACACATAAAGAAAGTGAATTAGAGAATAAGGAAGGCAGGAGAAGGCAAAACAATAAGGGTTTATCTTTTATCTTTCTCAAGTGATTTTATTATCAGATCTAATGGCTACATCACGTAAGTACCTCTCAGTAATTATCGCTTTAATTAAGATCCTATAATTTATGTTTACATGTGGTATCAGAGCAGGATTGTGATTACAGTTATAATTCTGATTAATGTTTTGATTATGTTTTTATGAATGAATTTAATGCTTTAATCATGATGTTATAATATTCATTCATAATTGATTGTATACCCTTATGATTGATAACGTATCCTTATATGATGATCGCTTCCGCTGCCCTAATCGATTTATTTCGTTATTATATGATGTTATGATGATTATGTCCGCTGCCCTAATCGATTTATTTCGTTATTATATGATGTTATGATGATTATTTCCGCTGCCCTAATTCGATTTGTAT
Organism: Heliosperma pusillum; assembly: GCA_022085475.1. Lineage (NCBI taxonomy): Eukaryota > Viridiplantae > Streptophyta > Magnoliopsida > Caryophyllales > Caryophyllaceae > Heliosperma > Heliosperma pusillum. Next base: position 219,056 of record JAIUZE010000985.1, on the reverse strand, counting down.
GGTTTATTGTGATTATTGTTTGCGTATGAATGCCGTGTGACCTATACCACTCGACCGAGCCAATGCTTCACTCGATCGAGTCGGTTTATTCCTGATGTTGCTCGACCGAGCTAATGCTTGACTCGGTCGAGACCTTCTGTCTTCAATGTTGCTCGATCGAGCTATTTGTTACTCGATCGAGTTCTGCCCGTGTTGGTTACTTAATGTTTGTTTTCATGTATGCTCGCATTATATTATGTTATTATGCTTATAGAATTAATTGAATTATCATATTTTATGTAAGCATACATTCTTATTGTAGATTAATTATGATAGTCATAGTTTCAATATATGTAAATACAATGTACTATGAAGTTCTTACCATAGTGTCAGTATCTGTAAATATTATGGATTTTCAGCCATAGTATGACTATCATTCAACTCGTGCATCAATTTTTTCCTTACTCATATCGAACTTTTAGCATATACGAGTCTCACGTGACTTTTCATCAGATATTTTAATTTCTTTTAATGACCAAACTTGGCTCAATTAAGGCCAAAATATTAGGCTCATGCTTATGCTTTGTCATCGATCTATACTAAAGGTAAAGTCTTTATGATATGTCATACTTACTTTAGGGAATGGACTTAACCAGCTAAAAGAGATTCTTCATCTTTTATTAAAATTTTATCAATTTTTTTGTTTAACTTTAGGTAAACAATTAATCAATGCAAACAAGAAATCAATGCAAAAATAATTTTTCCCTTAACAAATATCGCCTTAAACAGAATTGCGATTAATAACACACATAGATGTGGACTTCTAGCCACTAACAATTACATGTGAACTTTTAGCCACCTACACTTTTACATTATGAATATATTGTATTGATGAGATGGTGTTAAATTATTATATACCTTTAAAACTATGAACTTCTGGCCAAAGTCATTATGTAGACATATCTGTTCATTTTCATAAAATACATATTTTGAAACTACATGTCCAAAATCATATGATGCATCCCTTTTCAAAAACGGTTGACAAAATATATAGAACTTCAAGTCCAATATCATATAAAACAATAACTCTTCGTTTAATTATCATATCAACCAATAACTATTCGTTTCTCTATGACATAGAAATATCAAAAGAAACAAAATAGTAGACAATTCATAATAATCTCAATTATTTCACGTTTTTTATTACAATTAAAAAATAGTTAATGCTCATAGAATTAACTAAGCATATTGATAAATATGATACTCATATTATAAACATACAAAATTAACCCGCATGTTCTTAAAGTTAATTATATGTCTATGAAACATACGAGAATTGTACAGAAATCATTGGACCACGTGTATTCATCAAAATAATCATCGTAGTTCATAATTCGGAGTGTAAATTCATGCAAACAACATACAATCGTTGTGATACGTACTTGCCAAGTGAAAGTATGGAAAATCAAACCCACTATTTACAAATAAAGTTTACCCAGCCGCATAAAGAAAACAATGATCCATTAGCATATCATAAGCACGAGTTGTTAGATTACTCTTCCACAAATTAACCATCATTATTAGTAAATAAATATAAATAATACTCCTAAGATAATCAAACGAAAGAAACAACATAGCCTTCCCAAAAATTTACTACCATATTTAAAGCTCGGTATTAATGTGAACAGTTAATACCACATAAAAAAATCACTTTAACTACTAAGAGTTCCAAAATTTAAATTAGAAGTAAATATCAATATCGTTCATTAAGAGTTGTCAAATTTAAATTATACGAAATAAGCAATACAAATATCATTCATAATGGTTTAGTTGTTACATGTAGTAACTGGGTTATTCATCATAATATGCTCCTTCGGGGAGTTCTCAATTATATGTGTATAATATCTCCACTAATTCATATATCCTTATAGGAAAAATAACATCAACCATGTGAAATATTTATGACTAATAGTTTTATAGTATGTAACTCAACGATGCTCTAATTTCGTGTAAAATTTAAAACATTTCATATAGACTATATACGAAGCTAATACCATATTCGAAATTCAAACGTTTCAAATAAATCTATGAGGAGAATTACATGTGAATTATTGTAAATACAAGCTCGAATAGTTTTTATATCACTATTATAATAAATATACAAATGACTCTAATCATTATATCTATAAAAGAAACTTGTAAAACATCCTATGTGGCACAATATAGAAATAGAATGAGGGCATTCTAGCTCTCTTATTCAATCTCACAATTTCAATAGTATTTCAGCCAATAATGTGCAAGAAAAGTGGGTTTGGAGGCTTGGAGCCCTCTCAATCACTGGAGTATTAAATGAATAAATTGCCCAAAAAAATATCACGCGTGATTTTAAAAAATAAGAGTGAAACAGTAAATTGACTTTTTAACCATTAAAATACTTACACAAGTCTTTCCATCTACCAAAAAAGATGAATAACGTTTATGGTTACCAATAAAGAAAATTGATTTGCTGCTCTATTTAATGCTACATACAGAATAAAAAAAAACTTTCAATTTCCAAAGTTTGGCTCATTGAAAGCACTCGAGAATACAAAAGACCACTGCTATATTTTTAAACTTGTATACCTTGTATGGCTTAAATATACATACTACCATATCAAATTCTCCAGCATATCAACAAGTACACAACCAAGAATCATGAATTCAACTCATCTCCTCCAATGGCGATTGCACAAAGCTTCACCATTAACAAACTCACTGCTACAATTGGACTTTCTCAGATGAATGTCAGGATGGTACACAGGTGGACAAGACCTGAATTCACAGATAAGACAAAGACAAAGTGATTGAACTACTGCTCCTTAATACTCAAGTATGTTGTGTATTCCTTATAAATAATTTTTTCGCAATTTAGAGTTGTTGTGTGGTGTCTAAATAATCCTCAATTTGTGGGTACTATTATGATGTTATTTATTACTGCATTTAGAAGTCTCAATAAATTATCTTAATATTCTAAACCATGAAGCTTGCTCATATGGTTAAGAATACGGTGTATGTTGTTTTAGACAGCTTGACAATAAAAACCAATATGTTTCTAAAGGATAGTATATACGAGTATTCGAGAAGCAAAGAATTTACTACGCTTCTATTTGATGATAGACCACAATAGTTCATCCATGGCCTTCTGCTTATCACCAATGTAGTTGCTCAATTATCCTTTTGTACGCACATATGGTTCATTTTAGGTTTCGACATAATGTTTATTATTTTATTATCTAAAGCAGTGGCGTGTCCAAACAACCTATAATGCAAGTGATTTTCATATTATCCCCAATAGCGGAGGTTAAAGTGTTTAAGGTAATTAAAGGAAGCTTATATATAGTAACACCATTCATTGTGTAAACAGTAAATAGATGACTAATAGTTTTCCTACCATTAATGATAACTCTTTTAAAGTCTTTCCACCCCAACAAGAAATAATTCCTCGGAAATTACTGACATAACTGATGATGATGACGCCACGTCCTCTGATAATATCAAAATAGTTAGTGACATTAAACAAAATGAAAAGGTATGTATTCATCCGTACTAAACGTAGTATCATCAATATGGTTATAATAAGCTAATTACGTGTCGTCATTGGAGGCCGTATATTATTACACAACTACGATGCCAAGATTGTTTACCTTGACTGCGCAGAGGGTTGGTATCATGATAGTTGTAAACTATGTTGGGCTAAGAGTAATCTAAGACTATTAAGAATGATAAAGAGAGATGGTTGTGCATTTGACCGTGGGTGTGATTACAGGGACTACAAACAAGAGTTCCTAGGTAGGCACATTCAGTTTGTGTGTTATGTTTATCATAGTTATTCTACATACATTGCACAGCCGCCATGTTCATGTATAATGTTCACCTTTTTTCTGTAAAAGATTCCAGGTCAAATTCACGGTCACTGACGAGTTTAGATTACCCGATCCTTCTCAGAGGCTTGGCTTTCTAGCATTTATTCTTAATTCACTATACAAGAAAAAGAGAACTTAATTATAATTGGGTTGTTTTAACAAGTTGGCAATCAACAAAAGTGGCATTAATAAGATCTATTGATCATAATAATTTGCATGACAACAACTTTCATAGATATAGCCTATAAGGAAAGAATATGTTCAAGTCAGGTTAAATTTTAAAACACTGTCCAAAACAATTCTAATAAACTTACCACTGATGCATGTAAAGAAGCCAGAGAAGTTTGAGACTTTTGGAAAAAGCCCAATGATCACTCCTCTTAAGAGATCATACCCATGGATTGCTGGTGAAAGTGGAGAGCAAGCTGAAATGGATTGCGGGATTGGAGACGCAATAGCAAGAAATCTGTAATCGTGAAAAAGGATAAGTGAAGCGAAATCAATATTATTATTCGACATCATTTTTTGGAATGTGGTCTCGACAACGATATTAGTAAATTTGGCTCATATTGTTAAATCATATCTCCGCAGGCGTCTCATAATTTTTTTACTACTATGTGAATATGTGATTTATCTAGATTTGACGCTTTTGATTTAACTAAGACATTTTTTTCCATAATTACGCAACAATTATCAAAAAGATTGGTGGTGTCAAGGCAATACAAAGAACAATCATCAAGCCAACCAATGTACATGATCGTTGAATTAAGATAAATAATTATGAAATAATTTATTTCATCTTTGTACAACTCTATTTGTGATGTTAATGATGATACTGAATTGAATTGAAGGATATACAAGCTTACAAATGTCATTCTAATACTTTGTTTATCGTACTATCTCAACTTCTCAAGTTAATGGCATTCGCCTATATTTGTATAAATCCGAGCAGCTATACCAGTGTCAGTTATACAATTTTTAATTCACTACAGTACTACATAAAGCTCGAAAATTTTACTCCATATTTGCAAATTCACCTAAAAAAGAATTAGTCATGAATTAGAATATACCTTATAGCGGTGGTTCATTCGGAAAATCTGGTGCCACGCCGTCTAGCCTAGACAACCGCATCGGTTTCGCGATCACCCATGTAAGAATTATTATTTAATTCTCTGTTATGTGGACCTAATTACCGATGTCAGTCACCTTAATTAATAACGGTTAAATATATTGTTCCGGGTTTTTAGTAGGAGTCCTAGATTAAGTGGATTACGGTTAATGTTTACAGGCCATTAACATATCAGACCCACTTATCTTATTAAGCCCCTCCTGCCACCTCTCTATATAAACAACACATGTTTGTACTTTAACCTAATTCATTGATATTAAGAAAACACACATAAAGAAAGTGAATTAGAGAATAAGGAAGGCAGGAGAAGGCAAAACAATAAGGGTTTATCTTTTATCTTTCTCAAGTGATTTTATTATCAGATCTAATGGCTACATCACGTAAGTACCTCTCAGTAATTATCGCTTTAATTAAGATCCTATAATTTATGTTTACATGTGGTATCAGAGCAGGATTGTGATTACAGTTATAATTCTGATTAATGTTTTGATTATGTTTTTATGAATGAATTTAATGCTTTAATCATGATGTTATAATATTCATTCATAATTGATTGTATACCCTTATGATTGATAACGTATCCTTATATGATGATCGCTTCCGCTGCCCTAATCGATTTATTTCGTTATTATATGATGTTATGATGATTATGTCCGCTGCCCTAATCGATTTATTTCGTTATTATATGATGTTATGATGATTATTTCCGCTGCCCTAATTCGATTTGTATGGTTTATTGTGATTATTGTTTGCGTATGAATGTCGTGTGACCTATACCACTCGACCGAGCCAATGCTTCACTCGATCGAGTCGGTTTATTCCTGATGTTGCTCGACCGAGCTAATGCTTGACTCGGTCGAGACCTTCTGTCTTCAATGTTGCTCGATCGAGCTATTTGTTACTCGATCGAGTTCTGCCCGTGTTGGTTACTTAATGTTTGTTTTCATGTATGCTCGCATTATATTATGTTATTATGCTTATAGAATTAATTGAATTATCATATTTTATGTAAGCATACATTCTTATTGTAGATTAATTATATCTTATGTATCGATTAAAGGAGACCTTCGCATTATGACGAGTTGAAATTCACCACAGTGATTTCATCTCGTACGCGATCAGATCTCATGATGTAATTGAATTGGGCATTCACATTATTTTGATGTTCTCCACAGTGGACTCAAATTATGCAGTGAATATCCGACTAAGCATCTAATGGGGTGAAATAACTTGTATTAAGGTTTTACCCACAGGTAACCTGACATTAAAGTGAAACACTCATTAAAGAGAGTATACTTGATTATGTAATTAAGCATGCGTAGGTTGTCCACAGATACTGCACTTGCTTAATTAAAGTTTATGAGTTACTCATTTAAGTTTTAAGTCTTAGTCATAATTACTACTGTGTGATAAACTCAAAGCCTAATGTTCTGAGCATTGTTCATAATGCAGTACCGTTGCAAAGCTCTCTCAATAACCGTGTCCAAGCAGTGCCACAACTTGATGGTACTAATTACTCAGAATGGAAGGAGCATCTCGAGTTTTATTTAGGTATTCTTGAACTTTATCAGGTGCTTAATGGAACAGCTCCTGCTGAACCAGCTTCTGATGCGAGTAAAGAAGTACTTGATGAGTATAACTGGTGGAAGAAATGTGACAGTCTTTGCTTAAAGTTATTACGACTTACCACTGCACCAAACATTAAGTCCTCCATTTCGGAGACAGGCTGTACTACAGCCAGTAAGTACATGGAAATCATTAAGAAACGCTTTTAGACTACCGATAAAGCGGTAGCTGGAAGGCTTATGTCTGAACTTACCACTGCTAAGTATAATGAGAATGTCACTACCATGCAGCAATATGTGTTGCACATGACGAATCTGGCAGCTAAGTTGGGAAAACTGGGCATGAAAGTTGAGGATCCGTTCCTCGCCCAGTTTAAAATCAACTCTCTGCATGATAAGTTTGATGCTTTTAACCTTCATTACAACACCGTTAAAAAAATTTGGAGTGTTAATGAATTGACCAATAAACTGGTTCAGGAAGCAGCAAGAATCAAACAGAAAGATGAGGCTGATGCCTCAAGTAAGAATTGTGGTTTACCCCAGGCACATCATGTGCATCATGTAAGCGGGAAATCTAAAGGTAAGTTTAGAAACAGAAAGGGCATTAAGTTAAGCCCTTCTGATAAACCATCTGCATCTGGCATAAAGAAGGAAATTAAGAAGCAGGAAAGTTGCTTTTTCTGTAGGAAACCTGGGCACTTTCAGCAAGACTGCATAAAGCGTAAGAATTGGTTCGAAAAGAAGGGTAAGCCTTTGGCTTTAGTATGTTTTGAATCAAATTATGTTGAAGTTCCTTCTAATACATGGTGGCTAGATACAGGCTCTAATGTACATATTTCGAATTCCTTGCAGGGATTCCTTACGACAAGAACCATAAATCCAAATGAGGCCTCCTTATACATGGGGAATAAAGAAAAAGCCTCAATAGAAGCCATTGGAAGATTTAGCTTGGAATTAAGCACTGGATTTAAGTTGATTTTGGAGGATACACTTTATGTTCCCTCCTTCGGACGTAATTTAATTTCAGTTTCTAAGTTAGATAATAATGGTTTTAGATTATGTTTTGGACAAGGTTGTTTCAGTATGTATCGAGACAATATTTTTGTTGGTTCTGGGATTTTAGAAAACGGATTGTATCGAATTTATTTAGATAAATTGTTTTCAGAATCTCTTTGTGTTTCTCATAATGTTTCTCTGCATAATAATGTTGGTTCGAAACGTGGAAGATCTAATGAAAGTTCCTCCTTATTGTGGTATAAACGTTTGGCCCATATTTCAAGAGAAAGAATGAACATATTGGTTAAAAACAATATGTTACCTTCTCTTGATTTTACGGATTTTGGGACGTGTGTGGAATGCATTAAAGGTAAGCAAACCAAACACACCAAGAAAGGGTCCACAAGAAGCACTGCTCTATTAGAAATTATACATACAGACATTTGTGGTCCATTTGATGTTCCCTCCATGAGCGGAGAGAAATATTTCATCACCTTTATCGATGATTATTCACGTTATTGTTATCTTTACCTTTTGCATGAAAAATCTTAATCAGTAAACGCTTTAGAAGTTTACATTAAGGAGGTGGAAAGGCAATTGGGAAAGAAAGTAAAAATCATAAGGTCAGATAGAGGTGGTGAATTTTATGGCAAATATGATGAATCATGACAACATCCTGGTCCCTTTGCAAAACTCCTTGAAAGTTTGGGTATTGTCCCTCAGTACACAAATCCTGGTTCTCCATGGATGAATGGTGTAGCTGAGAGGCGTAATCGAACCCTATTAGAGGTTGTGAGGACAATGATGAGTAATACCAACTTACCCATGAAGTTGTGGATGCATGCCCTTATGACTGCTGTGTATGTTGGAAACCGGGTCCCCAGTAAGGCAGTTTCAAAAACACCATTTGAACTGTGGAAAGGGTGGAAACCGAGTCTTCAACATTTGCATATATGGGGATGCCCAGCAGAGGCATGCATTTATAATCCACATGAAAGGAAACTCGATCAAAGAACCATTAGTGGGTTCTTTATCGGCTATCCAGAAAATCTAAAGGGTATCGGTTTTACTGTCCTACACACAAAACAAGAATTGTGGAAACCGGGAATGCCAAATTCCTTGAGAATGGCGAAGTTAGTGGGAGTGATCAGGTAAGGGATGTCATAATCAATGAAGTTAGGGTGGCAATTCCAGCTTCCTTGCCCCCAATTTCAATTGATGAAGTTCCACATAATGATAATGTTGACCCAGTCAATACTGTGGAACCTAACGTTGATGACCCTCCGCTCCCGAATGATAACATTGCCACTAAAGTTGTTGATACAGCCCCTGAAATAGTATTGAAAAGGTCCACAAGACCTAGAAAGCCAACTACTTCAAATGACTATGTATATCTACAACAATGTGAATTTGACATTAGTATTGATAATGATCCGGTTACGTTTTCACAAGTTATGAATTGTGATGATTCCGATAAATGGATTAATGCCATGAAAGAAGAGATGGAGTCTATGGCTAAGAATGAGGTCTGGGAGTTGGTCAATTTACCAGTAGGTCATAAGGTTGTCGGCTGCAAGTGGGTCTTTAAGACCAAGCACGACTCCTTGGGTAATATTGAACGACATAAAGCCAGACTGGTAGCTAAAGGCTTTAATCAGAAAGAAGGCATTGATTATAATGAAACCTTCTCTCCAGTTTCTAAAAAGGATTCATTACGGATCATTTTAGCTTTTGTAGCTCATTTTGACTTAGAGCTACATCAAATGGATGTGAAATCGGCATTCTTGAATGGGAGTTTGGAAGAAGAAGTCTACATGGCTCAGCCTAAAGGCTTCATTATTGATGGCAAAGAGGACAAAGTCTGTATATTACAGAAGTCCATTTATGGACTTAAGCAAGCATCTCGACAATGGTATATTAAGTTCCATAATACCATTACCTCCTTTGGGTTTCAAGAAAACAGTGTTGATCAGTGTATATACCTGAAGATCAGTGGGAGTAAGTTTGCATTTTTGGTCTTATATGTCGATGACATACTTATTGCAAGCAGTGATTTGGGACTATTACGTCAAACTAAAGATTTCCTATCAAGCAACTTTGAGATGAAAGATATGGGAGAGGCGTCCTATGTGATCGGGGTGGAAATATCTCGAGACAGATCACAAAGGACATTAGGGTTGTCTCAGAAAGCCTATATCAGTAAAGTTTTAGAAAGATTTAACATGGTAAAATGTAATCCCAATGATGTTCCTATTCAGAAAGGGGATAAGTTCAGCTTAAGTATGTGTCCTAAGACTGAGCTAGAACGAAATACCATGAAAATTTTTCCTTATGCATCTCTGGTTGGAAGCTTAATGTATGCGCAGGTCTGTACAAGACCTGACATAAGTTTTGCAGTAGGTATGTTGGGTCGATATAGTCCAATCCTGGAATGGGTCATTGGAGTGCAGTTAAGAAGGTTTTAAGGTACTTGAAGGGAACAAGGGACAAAATGCTCACTTATAGACATACTGATCAGCTTGAGGTTATTGGATATGCTGACTCAGATTTTGGAGGATGCGTGGACTCAAGGAAAAGCACCTTTGGTTATGTATTTGTTTTAGCTGGGGGAGCTATCTCCTGGAAAAGTGCTAAACAAACAATTATTGCCTCATCCACTATGGAAGCTGAATTTGTAGCGTGCTTTGAGGCTACTATAAAGCTTTATGGTTGCGGAATTTTCTTTCAGGGCTTAGCATTATGAATTCTATTGCAAGGCTGTTGAAAATTTATTGTGATAATACCGCAGCTGTCTTCTTTTCGAAGAATGACAAGTATTCTAAAGGAATAAAGCACATGGAAATGAAATACTTGTCAGTTAAGGAGGAAGTTCGGAACAACACTGTGTCAATTGAGCATATTATGACTAGTGCTAATATAGCAGATCCTTTAACTAAGGGATTACCTCCAAAGACATTTTGAAGCATGCTATTGATATGGGTCTGGAGGGTAATCATTAAGGCTTTTCGTTTATGTTTGGATCATACTAGCTCTTTGTAATGATGACACTTATGTTTTGATTAATCGACTTATGTTTTATTGTGATGATGATTTCCGAACAATTTTCTGTATCGTATTATTGTTATTGTATACATTGTTGTTGCACGATTAACAGAATCGGTCTTTTTCGTCAAGGACATTATTAGGGGATTATGTTTGCTCCTTGTACAGACTGATTATTCTAAGTGATTGGTCCGTAGTACGTGGAAGGACCACTTCTCTTTTATAGTAGTGTCTCCGCCATGACTCAGCCAGTTGTTCAGGGATGATCAGGGTAATTAAGATAAACCCATTATGTGTTCATTTAACCGTCTACGCGTCTTATGTTATACTTAAGTGTGACATTATGTTTTGATCAGTAATATGGTCCAAGTGGGAGAATGTAAGAATTATTATTTAATTCTCTGTTATGTGGACCTAATTACCGATGTCAGTCACCTTAATTAATAACGGTTAAATATATTGTTCCGGGTTTTTAGTAGGAGTCTTAGAGTAAGTGGATTACGGTCAATGTTTACAGGCCATTAACATATCAGGCCCACTTATCTTATTAAGCCCCTCCTGCCACCTCTGTATATAAGCAACACCTGTTTGTGCTTTAACCTAATTCATTGATATTAAGAAAACACACATAAAGAAAGTGAATTAGAGAATAACGAAGGCAGGAGAAAGCAAAACAATAAGGGTTCATCTTTTATCTTTCTCAAGTGATTTTATTATTAGATCTAATGGCTACATCACGTAAGTACCTCTCAGTAATTATCGCTTTAATCAAGATCCTATAATTTATGTTTACAACCCAATCATGAATAAAAACGTCAAAGCTGCCCTCGACCACCACATGCATGTCACCATTTGGGTCATTATTGACAGTTTGACACCATGAAACCACCTCAAACCGCTACATCTATTAGGGGTAACCATGAAATCACCAGAATCGCTTGCATCTATATTGAAAATGAAGGTGATGACCGTAATAAACAACAATTTCCTATTAAAATGTTCCAAGGTTATGACCCACTATAGTCTAGATTTTTTTTAATATTAGTTAAGAAAACTAGATTGATTCTCTAAGATATGACCAACTTTTCTCATCCTTTCAAATGAGCAACTTAAGTTGAAGCCATAGTCTATATAGTTGGTGAGAATTCTTTTTATTTTATTGTTTTTACCTTAAATTTCGTAATTATATTAATAAGATTACTAAATTTCTATTTTTTATAATCTGCGTTGAACCTTTAAATTTCTTACTTATTTCTCATATAGCATATCAAACAACTGTATATGATCTTTATTCCGACTTATAATCTCTTAATACCAGCAATACAAATAACTTACAATAAGCATTAACTACTATTAAAAAATTTTCCTTATGAAACATGAAACGCTAATAAACATTTCATGAATTGTTAGTTAGATTATTATAATATTAGGTTACTTAATTCGGGGTTACAACATAGAAAACTAAAAAATTCAGGATTACACTGTAAAATTCACGAAATTTATTCTACAATTTTTTAAAGGCGAATATATCCGTCTCATGGTTAAAAAGAACTGAATAACAGCCTATTTGCATAGTTGTAGAGATGGGACAAGGTTTTTATTACTCTTTAAACTTTTTGATTTTCTCTTAAACAGAAGCAAAATATCCCAATTAATTTTTTTGTATATATGATATTATCCCTTAACAATACAAATACAATTACTGAATGCATTTTCTTAGGTGAAAAATTGAGATATGCGTGTAAAATTTTAAACAAAGGATTATGTTGGGGTTATTCAAATTTAAGATTATTACATTCTCAAAATTTGTAGGGCATAATTAGATACTCCATGTAAATTGGCCACAAATTTAATTTAAAAGAAATTAAAAACAACCCGTGAATTTTCACGAGTATTACACTAGTTTCTTATAATCATAAACATTGCAGGTTAAGAATGGTATCAATATTTAATTTAATTTAGGAACAACATGTCATAGATATATGTTGCATAATACAAACAATTATTAAAGAACATTATTTTAATTACTATCGACAAATAGATATAATGTGTGCACAACATGATAAATAATATTTCATGACAACTAAACAATCTCATTAAAAAAATGGTTACCAAATTTGTCAAAATATCAAGTGAATCCATGAATCTTATAAAACATAACGTGCCAATATTTACCAATATTTATTAATTAAAATGTTAAACATAATTGTCATGATGAATATGATAAAATAATGCAGTAAATTAAAATATGATGTTAAACATAAGGAATTAAGTATCATGTTTTAATCAAACAATAACTAAAATTAAAATATTGTATTAAAGTTAAGTGCATACACCATCCCAACATTCTATAGAATTACTTTGTAAAATAACTGAAAAGGGGGAAAATAATACGTAATAAGAAAAGGAATGCTACGTATAATCATAAGCCTCGGTAAAAAAAAAATTAGAATGACTTACGGATAAATATGGTAGAATTTCCAAGATTAAGAATCGGGAATTATAAGAACCATTTTCCAATCCTTAGCATAATATTAACCCAAACTTTGGTGCATCAATTAGCTCGTAACATTAGTTAGAAACTCGTGCTAATAACGTGTTATAATATGTAGGAAAGATAATGGTAGAGAGGTGTGTTTTTCTCATTAACATACAAGAGTATATATACATGAATATAAAGGAGTTGTACAATATGAATGTAAAGAGGTGAGTCTAGAATATTCTTACATTATGGACATCCATAATAATATATTTCATAACACATCCATCTTTTATCGCATATATTGTGCTCATTTTAAAGGAACCACTACTTACCAAGTCATCCCATAAACATGTATACAAATATGAAACCTTTTGCATGTGTTTGTTTTCCAACAATAATTAGGTTAGTTGACAAACCTATAAAATGGTGGATGAACCCTTTGACAAACCCAATTGCTCATGCCCTAAGTAAGGAAATGTTTAGCCTTTTTTTTTTTACGATTGGAAAGCGAGTTAAAGTTACAAGCGGATAGCTCCTTTAGCTAATCTATGAGCTATCATATTGCAGTTTCTAGGAACGTAACAAAATGAAATACAATGGAAAATATTAACCATATTAAAAATGTCTTCAATGATGATCTTCGTTCTATGATGAGGCCGATTAAGTTTAAGAACATGGGATAACACCTGCAGGCAATCAGAGAAAAGAGAGATATGAACAAAGTTATATTTCAAAGCAGCATTTAATCCCTCCCGAATGGCCATAGCTTCAGCTTGGTCCGCACTTTGAGCAGCAAAACAACGGTTGCCCTGTAAAATCACTTCACCATATTTCCTCCTGATAGCCCAGCCAAGACCAGCGGAGATGTTTTTATACCACGAAGCATCTACAAACAACTCAAGCTGGTCACAATAATTCTTAGCAGAGATAAATGGAAAGGATATACTGTTTCTTAGATCAGTCAACTCATTATCAACAGGATGGTCATGTACCACTCCTTGAGGATTCAGCCTACCACTTCTGACTTTCTCAGCTTCTAACACCAGACTATAAGAGTTTTCATAAATCTTCATAACTCCATAAGGTGTGATAGGTTCCTCTTGAAAGATCTTTTTACATCGACACCCCCAAATAGTCCATAAGGTGCAAAGAAAGGAAAGAGCCAGCGATTCCCAATCTGGAAGTTTCTGAATCAGAGATAACCAATTTTTAATCCAAATTTGGATACTTAATTCTTTTCCGATACGAGCACGGATCCCTAAAACACTTCCAGCCCAAAATTTATTAGCAAACACGCAATCTCTAAAGAGGTGATCACATGATTCCACAGTCTGACTGTCACAAAGATGACAATTAAAATCACCCTCAAAACCCCTTCTAATGAACCCTTCACCCACAGCAAGGGAATTGGTCAAATTTTTCCATAACAAAATAATCCATGACTTGGGACCAGGAAGGTGCCAAAGGTTTCTTTCTAACAAACATCTTTAATCGGCTCCAACCCTACTAAGATCTTTAATTGTAGCCTGAGCATTCCAAGAGAGGTTGAAAGCAATGGAATAACCCTTCTTGACATCATAAGATCCACTAACAGATTCCGTCCAGTAAATGGAGGCTTCAAAATCCCAACAACTCAAAGGGATCGCCAGAATCTTAGCTACCCAATCAGGATCAAGAAACATACCAATCCGGTTAGAGTCCCATGTGTTGGAGTAAGTGTCCTCAACAATAGTGCGATCACTTAATTAAATCTCATTAACGAGAATACAAAGGGATGATTAACATTATAGTCAACTGATCCACATTAATCGGTAATGATTGGCTTACTAGAGTTTGACATTACTGTCGTATGACGGTGGTGATCAGTTGATCCCTTGAGGTCACACCGAAAGGACGATTCCCTAATCATGAAAGTTAATTAATTGTATAATGATACAAATTAATTAATCGCTTGAACAGAACAAGTTTACAAGTGAGAAATATATCTTATTGTAATATGATTAAATAAGATTCAATAATATAATTGTTATATTAGAATGCTTGATGTTTATGAAACATTTGAGATAGGCATGTTTGGTAGATCATAATTACAATTAGTTGTAGATCATGTCAACCAAATATGAGATGGCCCATTATATATATATGTGATTATAAATTATTACTTAAAATGTTAAGTTTAATTTATTTGACATGAAATTGTATTTAAACTAGTTAAATACATATTTATATTATAAGATAACATGTCAAATGTCACATGTCACACATATGACATATGAAAAATCACAAAAGATAAAACGGACACCCATGTAATGTGGTGCACCGGTTTTAAGGGGTTGTTAGGGTAGATGTTTAGGTTTTAATTATTGTGCTAATTAAGATTAGACAATATGATTATAACCTAAAAGCCTAGAGCTAGTCTACTTTCTTGTAAAGACAAAAAGTATGAAGCATGCTCTCCTCTCCCCATGCTTGGCCGGATTGGTGTGCTCCATAACGAGATGTTTTCTCCTCTCATTTGGCACACTACATCTCATATTCAATTACAACTTTCTCACACTAGAAAAACTTAAGAAGTTTCTCTTATAATCAAGTTCATATATTACTAATAGTCTACAACATTACTAAGTGTAGTAATGGTTGTATTATTTATATTGTTTAAGGGTTCCTCTCATATTATCTAGTAAATAATACAAGAGGAGATTTGGGATAGTTTAGGTGCAACTTAGAGGAGTGCCTCTACACTTGAGGCTTAAGGAAGTTCATCCTAAATTCATCTAGCTCAAGAACAAGAGTAGGAAGGAGTCCTATTCTTGTGCCCAATTTCATGCCATTATCATTGTGAGGAAATTGTTTTCTTCTCATCTTTGTTATTTATGTTTTGCATGCACTAGATCTTGAAACTAATTAAAGAGTTAATTAGTATTACTTAAGAAATGTCTTAAGTGTAGGTATATGAACCAAACACCATGAACCATTTGCCTGAATTAAGTGCTTAGCCTTAAGATTCTTTAGGGATGGAGAAGTTGAAATAAGATCATGACAAAGAGGTAAAGGAGAAGCGCCATCGACCCATTTAGAATCCCAAACATTTAATTCAGAAAAACGGCCAACCTTCCAAGCAATAAAAGGCTGAATAAGCTGAAGACCTCAAATAATACTTCTCCAGCCCCAAGAAGAATTAAAACTCTTCTTATAAGTAAGATTTCCATTTAGACAATGCAATCCGTATTTAGCGCCAATAGTTCTAGAAATCAAAGAATTTGAGTGGATGATCATCCTCCATCCAATCTTAGCTAACAACGCTTGGTTAAAATCCTTTGATTTACGAATACCCAAACCCCCCAAGCCCTTTGGTTGATTGATGATAAGCTTACTACACCAACTAATAGATTTCGATTTCTTCAACCCAGCCCACCAAAAATGTGACAGAATAGAATCAATTTTATCCGTCACACTTACCGGTATTTTGAATACCGATAGAAAGTAAATAGAAAGGGAGGATAGGATAGAAGAAATCAAAGATAATCTACCAGCAGATGATAGCAAAATCTCATTTCACGCTGAAATACGACACCTAATCTTATCCAAAATGATTTCAAAGATTTCTTTTTTGGTTCTTCCAGCCTCCAAATTACCAATATCAGAAGAAAAACCAAGATAAGAATCTATTGAGCAGTTACCAGAGACTTTAAAAATCTTCATACAGTCAGAGGCATATGATAGACTAGAACTTGGACTGATCATGATAGCCGATTTATTATCATTAATCTTTTGACCCGATGCAATGCAGTATTTGTTAAGCGTAGACGCCAGATGAACACAACTATCAATATTGCCTTCAGAGAAGAACAAAGAATCATCCGCAAAGAGCAAATGGGAAACCGTGATACTAGAAGTACTAATCTTAATACCACGGATCAAATTTTTCTTCTCAAGCTGAATAATATTCCGAGATAAGACTTCAGTACATAAGACAAGAAGACAAGGCGACAAAGGATCACCTTGACGAATGCCACAATTTGGGATAATTCTTCGAGAATGAGCTTCATTTATGAGAATTTCATAAGAAACCGTAGATACATACTTCATAATGAGAGTAATAAGTCTTTCGGGAAAACCCATCATAGTCAAAGTACCTCTAATGAAATTCCAATCCATTCTATTATACGCCTTACTCATGTTAGGTTTAAAAGCCATTCTCCCCATTTTACCACTCTGATACGGCTGTCGCAACCCTATCAAAGATAAAACCTAACGGTCTCAACAAAATGCAGTAGAGGCAGTCGGGTGTCGAATCCACAGAGAGAGGGAATCCTATAACTTGCTAAGTCAGTCAAAGTAACGGAATGGGGGGGTTTGTTTAGTTGATTTTCTAACGCTACAAGAGAAAAGAGGAAGAGAAATAAAGAGTAAAATAACAGAAAGGAGAAGAACTAGGATCGTCGGTTCCCCATGGCATCTAGGGTCAGGATTAAAATCAAAGTAAAGTCTAAACAGGTTTGTGGGTAGTGAAAAGGTCATTTCGATCCGCTATTCGCCCTAAGATATACTAACTTAGCTCTCGCCCTCATTAGCATAATCCCAATGTTCATCACTGATCTTTCCTTTTCCAATCTCTCGATCTAGGTCAAGGGAGTATCAAGTCAATCAATTGAATGCGTCGACTCAAACAATTAAAAGCTATTAAATGCGATGATTGCATCCAAACCTAATCTAAAGATTACTAATCAATTCATCTTACCTACGTCACGGTTCCCCTAAATCCTAGCAAAGGAATTAGCTACGCATAATTGAAAGAAGAACAACAACAATAATAGATAAGAAACAAAAAGACATAGCGAAATAACTAATTGAATTCCAGAACAATAATACCCGAATTTCGAAAGAAGAAGAAAGTCAGAGGAAGTCCTCAAATTCAGATCCAAAATAAAAATCAAAGATAAAGTCTAGGGTGCGAAATTATTTTTTCTAGTCTCCAGTCTAGAGTCAGGAGTATGTCTATTGTTCTCGTTTTTCACCCTTAAGTAAAAAGAAAAATCACAAATTACAAGGCGTCCATTGCTTAACACACTATCTCGCGAAGCCCATCAGCTTGTAACCACTCGATCGAGCAACCTTTTATGTCAAAAGTACTCGATCGAGTAACCATAGTGCTCGATCGAGTAAACGTCCAAAGCCAGCAGCTCGATCGAGCAGAACAACGCTCGATCGAGGTCTTCTAAATAATAAAGTAGTCGATCGAAGGCTATTACACCTCGAACGAGTGTTTTGCTCGTGGATTTCGTTCCTCCATTCCTTCAATACGACTTCACGCATTCCGAGACACCAAGACTCCTTTCCGACTCACTTATGCATGCTTGAGGAGCTACAAAATAGCTAGTTTTCCGTCATTCTGGTCCATATCTGCAAATATTACAAAACAAACCAAAGTAGACTATTGGGGGGACATTTGTAGTAAAACACTACTACATAAGCATGAAAATGCGTGCTAATATGGCCTAAAAGGTCTATATAAAATACACGCATCAAACTTCCCCAAACCAAACCTTTGCTTGTCCTCAAGCAAAAAGAATGCGAGCAAAAAGTGGAACAAATAAACTCCGGACTACCGCAAATCGCCTGCTTGAACCAATTTAATGCAACAGTCAAACTCAGCAATGATATCAAATGCAAACGAACTGAACCGTCGACCTTGCTATACCATCAATCACTAGTAGAAAAAACCCCTATTGCGTCAGCTCTAAATGGGTATTTGCGTCAGTTATGTGATGACGTATTTCGAGGGGTCGTTTTTGATGTTGCGTCAGTTGTCAAAGCGACGCAATTAGGAGTCCATTTGCGTCGGCTGGAATGAAGAAACCGACGCAAAAAAGCTTTATTTGCGTCATTTCTTAAATAGAAACTGATGCAATAAATTTATAGAACTGATGCAAAAAGTGGTTTATTTGCATCATTTATTCCTTGAACCGACGCAATTGCATTAAATTTTTTTGCTTCGGCTCATTAAAACTGATGCAATTAACATTTTGCTTTCGCGCCAATTCATTTACTAATATGCGTCATTTTGCTCAGAACCGCCTCTTTTTCTTATATTTTTTTGCGTCGTTTAGTAAAATTGATGCAATTAAAAAACAAATTTGCGCAAATTTATTTACTTTACGTCTTTTCTATCTAGAAATGATGCATTTTATTAATGATTTTTTTTATATATGAAAATTTGCTTCCAAAATTTAGGTACCGTCTCCTTATAAAACTGATTAATCCGAACACCAAAATTTAAAACCTGCAACAAGAAGTCTAACCAACCAGTAATGTATTACTTGTAATAACAATATATCTCATTCAACCCAACAATGTTACAAATACAATCCAACGTCTCAATAATTCCACAAATGTCTTACTTACTAACCTAATACTCCCTCTATTCAATTCCAAACACAACATTTCTCTTTTACACGTTTGCCAGTGCATGAATTGTAACGTAAATATCTCGAGTTTTACATTATAAAAAAATATAAAAATTTGATATTCATATTGTACTTATATAGACGAATCAAACAAGATCTCACATGACCATATTTTATCTTACATATTGCAAGAAATAGTAAAGATTCTCTTCATTCATGAATAGTGTCAAAAAAAGAAATGTTATGTTTGGAATTGAATGGAGGAAGTATATACTAAATGTTCTCTAAACATTTAGTATGCTAACCTTCTCTAGCCAAATTCATATCGTTGATTGAAATGGTTGAATCTGCAATTTTCTGCATTTTCAAAATCAGCATATAGTAAGAAAATTAATTGAAAAAATAAAACAAATAAGGAATAATTGGCAGGCATAATATCAGCTTCGTCCCGTCTTCTCAAAATAGAACCCTACCTTCTTTACTCTCATTTTTTATGTCTTATGTTTCGTTATTGCCAAAATCTTTGATGTACTAAATTTTTTAAAACTTCATTTATTCTTTTTATTCTTCATGTCACCCACTCTCTTAAAACTGCTAAATTTCATGCCACTAATATAAAAGCCTGGAATTTAAGATTTCATGTAAAAATTAATAGCAAAAAAATGTTAGAAAGTTTGCGAACATACAACCGAAACTCAAAGGAATTGACGGGGGCCTGCAGTCATCTTTCCGGGTAGCCGACAGAGCTTTTCACCTTATTTTATGCGCAACACCGCAATGATTACTTTCAAAGAGAGGTCACTGGCCAGAATCTAATACCATGCCTCCAGTGACATCAACAGCTAATAGAGAAGTCTTATGTCTAAACATCTTAAACTAATTTTCTCAATTATTTGTACCTATTTGAACAACATGAACATCTCTTTCATTTGAACAAACACAAAAGCATAAAAAAAAACAAATAGGCCAAAATAAAAGACAAATAAGGCTAGTCAGTGAGTGACAAACCATTTCCTAGTGGTAGAGTAGAAAAACAAGTTTGAGGATGGAAATGCCTATATACCATAGAAATAAGTGCTCCAATATGCCGCAACGAGTTGGAAAAAATAAAACAATAAGAAGCACGCTCACAAATTGAGTGACCTAAAAAAGAGCTAACTATTTGGGAAACAAGAACACTTAAAATTAATACGAACGGAATGCATTGGAATCCATGCACCAAACAAATGGTGTTGATGCACCGGTTTCTACACAGACAATGACAATCGAACACTTTGATGCACCAGATTCTACACACTCATTCGCCAAGGAGATTCTTGTCATGAGATCAACATCGTGATCTGGAAAATAACTCACAAGACGCGTCTCATCATATGATTCATTGATGTCCCAAAAACCTAGTAGAAATAACATTAATTTAAAAAGAAAAGTCGGGGAACTAGAGCCTTAAATCAGACATAACTCTTCTCAATTATTCTGACTTAAAAGGTAAATGTGTCGTAGATAGAAAATATTCTACATCAACTCTAAAGATAGATACGAGCAATTTGTAAGAAATGTGTACCTACAATATACTGAGGTTACCCTTTCAGAAATTCCTTTCCTTATTCTGCATAGCATACAGTCAAACCAAAGCAACGAGCACAACGTTAAATTCCATTTCAATTTTTACACCACCAAAACTGTTCATCAATGGGGATTACATAATGTAGTGCAATTTAAAAGTAAGAAAATATATACTCGACAGATAGAAACAAGCAGAATATTCTAATTAGACCCCATCAACAAAACTTTGCTAATGAGTAGATGAGGTTGATTGCTTACGATATACACAAAAAAAGTATGTAAAAGATTGTAACAATCGAAACGTACAATATTATATTTGAACTACACAAAAAACAATGGCAGTTGACAAAAACTTGAAGACACAAACACATTCTAAAGGAACAAGTGAATTAAAGACATAAATCTTTTGCTGTGAATTCTTGGATTCAAATAATGATTATTCATTTATTTATCAGTATTTTAAAACAACAAAAACTCATTCAAATACAGCAGAGTACAATATAAAGATAAAATAGTTCACTTATGTAAAATCGTATCAGCAAAAACAAAACAGCAAACTTCACAACCCCATTCAAACACAACCATTCCATTATAGATGTTACTATGCCCTAAACACTCCGTTGATATGCCTTAAATTCAAACTACAAGGCGATTCAAGATGATAAAACGATTCATAAATACGATAAAGACGAACAAGTATCAAAGGATTGATAAACACACAAATTTATTTACATTCAAATAATTAACCCAATAAACAACAATAAACATACTTGATAATCATTCGGGGTTGAAGGAGGGCAGCACGGTGTTGGTAGCCTTGTGAGACGACTTGAGTAACGGCAGAGGAGGGCACCACGGTGCTAGCTGTGCGACGGGGGAAGAAGGGAGCACGACCTTGTTGTATAAACCGAGAAGGCTCGGATGGTGGTGCGACATGAGGTGTACGTAGGGCACGGTGATGGTGGTGGTCGAGCAATCTTAGGGTTTGGTGAGCAATCTAATTAGCAATTGGTATACTTCTAATTTTGGAATTGGGATAAGCAATTGGGATATGAGAGGATATAAGCAATCTAATTAGCAATCTAATTAGCAATTGGGATATGAAAGGATATAAGCAATCTTAGGGTTTGGTGTTTGATATCTAACTAGCAATTGGTATAAGCAAGCAACTGCTATGTAAATTAATAAGTAAGTTTGGAAAATGGGGGTACTGTTGGTTTTTTTTTTTAATTATTAAATATCATTTGCGTCACTTTTAAGGTTTAATTGATGCAAATACATAATATCAAATAAGTCGGTAGTAATTCTAACTGACGTATTTGATCAATTACGTCAGTTTCGCGCATAACCGACGCAACAATTAACCTTATATACGTCGGTTTTTTTAGAGAAGCGACGCAAAAAAACTTAACTAAAACGCGAAAAATGCAATTCCGCCAAAAGTGAGTACTTTTTGCGTCGTGTTATATAGAACTGATGTAATTCAATAGACGCAATAGGGGTTTTTTCTACTAGTGAATGACGGACTCTCACGGGCCACTCTTCTCTCAGCAAAGCAAAGGGTAAGCAAGTTATGTGCAAGAGAGAGAAGGAGAAAATAGTCGCTCACCTAACTACGACCGTCGCGTTGATGCAATGCCAACTAACATGATAAACGATTCAGTTACCGTACACACGCACAACCACCATTCAAGGACTATCACACGCCGAATGCTCGCAACATTTGGATAAGTGAGGTTATGGGTAAGAAGGGGCAAAACAATAATGGAATAGAGGAGGTAAGGCGTCAAGCTAGCTACCTGATCTTAATCAAATGACAAAATCCGTCTTCTTATCTCATACTGAAGGACACGGCCATGATTCGGCCGACAACTCACTAGAACCAAAAGGATGGAGTGGAAACGAAACTGGTTAGGTTATTCAGCTCTTATTGAATCCCCATATGATATGAATAAAGCATGGGAATAGAGACCGTTTTCCTTTTCTTTTTCTTTACTATATTTTTTTCCTTTTCATTTCAAAATATTCCGCTAACATTTCCACGGAAACAATTTCAAGTTCGATTCCCAAATTTTTCAGATACCAACTCCGTGGAAGGGATGCAAACCAAACTGATAAAATGAAATAAATACCTCAACAGCCAACACTAGACTAGCTTGACGCAAGGTAGACTAGATTTATGATGTAGATTGTGGGTCAACTGGCAGTTTTGGCTGAATGTGGAGTTAATTGGGTAATGAGAAAAAGGGAAATTGCAAGCATTCTCCAAACATGTGATACCGACCACGAACCCTTACGTGCAGGCAATAAGAATCAAATTTCATATACATGCAATGCGATGACACGAGGGAGTAACTACTCAGAATCCTATATGAACTGGTCATAGATGTCACCAGTTTAAGAGCTCTAGTCCTCAGAAAATGTAAGTAGGTTGCCAACATGTCAAGTCAAGTCTTTTCGTTCAGCATCGATTAACAGCAAATGACTATGCAAGAGATATTAACTGTGCAAGGCTTAAGTCGAGACTAGATGAAGAGTAGGAGAGAATTGTTTCGACCCGATTAAAATGCAAACATAAACGTGAAATTTTTTGAAATTTTTGGAATTGTATGAGTGATTAACAATGCATACGAAAATGCGGTAAAAGTGAAATGCAGACACGATATGGATGCAAAACCTCCCCAAACCAAACCGTACAATGTCCCCATTATACAAAGTACAGTAAAAGAAGTGCAAACTAGAGAGAGTCGTAATCTTACAGGATCACGTGTATAACCGACTTCCCCAAACCGAACCGAAAGGAAGTGCTCCAAGGACTCGAGCGAGGAGAACACTACTCGATCGAGTGGAAACGAGATGGATTCTTCTCGTTCGATTGGAAAGCAGCTCGTCGAGAGGTGTCTTCGCAGAAGTACTCGATCGAGTAACTCAAATGCTCCATCGAGGGGCTGTAGTGTTCGATCGACCGAAAATGTAACTCGATCGAATAGAAATTTCAGAGCCAGTAACACCAAAAATGCGAGAAGCAAGAAGGTACGCAATTGGAATTGTTTGAACAGTAAAACAGAAATAAACTATTGAAAAGTTATGAATACAGTACAACAAAACAATAATAGATCGGGCTGCCTTCCGATAAGCGCAGGTTTAGAAGGTCCCGCACGACCCTCGAGCTTCAATCATCAAGCTCCTCGTCTCCGTCGAAGAAGAGCACTTCAACGCGACCCACGACATTGTCAGCTCCATAGTAATGTTTCACATGATGCCCATTAACCTTATACCGGTTACCCTCGGAGTCTTCTATCTCAACGGATCCAAACTGAGTAACAGCAGTTACTGTGTACGGACCACTCCACCTGGATTTTAGCTTACCAGGAAATAAACGCAGTCGGGCATTAAATAGCAACACCTTCTGCCCGACTTGGAACTCACGACGTATGATTCGCTTGTCGTGCCAACGTTTGGTCTTTTCTTTGTAAATACGCGAGCTATCATAGGCATTCAGACGGAATTCCTCTAGTGCATCTAGCTGCAACAACCATTTCTCACCACACAAGTTAGCATCATAATTAAGTTGGCGGACTGCCCACCAGGCTTTATGTTCTAGCTCAACAGGTAAATGACAGGACTTCCCATACACTAATCGATACGGTGAGGCACCGATAGGTGTCTTAAATGCAGTCATGTAGGCCCATAATGTGTCATCCAGTTTGGCACTCCAATCCTTCCGTGATTTAGACACGACCTTACTTAAAATCTCCTTTAGTTCCCTATTAGAGACTTCAACCTGCCCACTAGTCTGAGGATGATACCCCAAACCCCTACGATGTTTCACATCGTATTTAGACAGTAAGGTCGTTAGCTGCTGGTCCCTAAAATGCATACCCCTATCACTAATGACAACCCTGGGGACGCCAAAACGGGGGAAAATGGTCTTACGAAACAGCTTAATCACGGTCTTGGCATCACAGTTGGGAGTAGCAATCGCTTCTACCCATTTAGACACATAATCTACAGCTACCAGAATATACATGTTACCAAGACTCGACGGGAATGGTCCTTGATAATCAATGCCCCAGACATCGAAAATCTCGACCTCTAAAATGCCGTTTTGGGGCATCTCATGTCTCTTTGATATGTTTCCTGTCCGCTGGCAAGCATCACAGCTAGCAACAAAAACTTTAGTGTGAGCAAAGAGAGTCGGCCAATAGAAACCAGACTGTAATACCATAGCCACGGTGCGCGATGGACCGTGGTGACCTCCACATGGGGAAGAATGGCAGCCTTCTAGGATAGCTTTGATCTCCCACTGTGGAACACACCGTCTGAAGAGACCGTCTGCGCATGACTTAAACAAGTATGGATCATCCCAGAAATAATCCCGCACGTCATGTAGAAATTTCTTCCGCTACTGATAGGACATCTCAGGTGGCAGCTTCTGGCTGACAATGTGATTGGCATAATCTGCAAACCAAGGTTCAACACCATCTTTAGATTTTATAGAATAAACAGTGCATAAAGTATCATCAGCAAACGAATCATTAATGGGAAGAGAATCCTCCCCCTCTTGTCGCGTCAAACGCGAAAGATGATCCGCTACAACATTCTCAGCGCCTTTCTTGTCCCTGATTTCCAGATCAAATTCCTGGAGAAGGAGTATCCACCTCAGTAATCTGGGTTTAGCTTCCTTCTTATTTAGAAGGTGTTTTAGCGCTGCATGATCTGTAAAAACAATAACTTTAGAACCCAACAGATATGATCTAAATTTATCAAGCGCATAAACTACAGCTAAAAGCTCCTTCACAGTGGTAGCGTATTTCACTTGAGCCTCATCCAGAGTTCGGCTCGCATAGTAAATAGCATTCAAAGCTTTGTCTTTCCGCTGGCCGAGCACCGCTCCTAGTGCGTAATCGCTTGCATCGCACATAATCTCAAACGGCAGCGTCCAATCAGGAGGCTGAATGATGGGTGCAGAGACCAAAGCCTGTTTCAAAGTGTTAAAAGCAGAAAGATAATCATCAGTAAAATCGAAAGGAGCATCTTTTAATAGCAACTGTGTAAGTGGTTTAGTAATCTTAGAGAAGTCCTTGATGAACCGGCGATAAAAACCGGCGTGACCAAGGAAACTCCTCACCCCCTTAACGTTAATAGGAGGGGGTAATTGCTGAATCACTTGCACCTTTGCTCTGTCTACCTCAATACCCCTATTCGAAACCAAGTGCCCAAGGACTACTCCCTCATTGACCATGAAATGGCACTTTTCCCAGTTTAGCACCAGATTAACCTCGATACAACGCTGCAAAACTTTATCAAGGTTAGCTAAACATTTATCAAAATCATTCTCATAGACACTGAAGTCATCCATAAAGACTTCCATGATAGACTCTATATATTCAGAAAATATCCCCATCATGCACCTCTGGAAGGTAGCAGGGGCATTACACAAACCAAAAGGCATTAATTCTACGATAAGCAAAAACACCCTTAGGACAAGTAAAAGTAGTCTTTTCCTGATCATCTGGATGAATAGGGATTTGAAAGAACCCTGAGTACCCATCCAGATAACAGAAAAACTCATGAGAGGCTAACCTTTCTATCATCTGATCAATAAAAGGAAGGGGGAAATGATCTTTCTTGGTGGCGGCATTTAACTGCCTATAGTCTATACACATCCGCCACCCAGTTGCTAGTCGAGTAGGTATCAATTCATTCTTTTCATTTTTAACAACTGTAGTACCTCCTTTCTTGGGTACGACCTGAACTGGGCTTACCCATTTGGAGTGACCAACTGAATAAATAATACCTGCATCGAGCAGTTTCATCACCTCGGTCATCACAACCTCCTCCATCTTTGGGTTCAACTTCCGCTGACCCTGTCTGCAAGATTTGTGACCTTCTTCCAGCTCAATCATGTGCATACAGACATCGGGGCTGATGCCCTTGATGTCATCCAGTGAATAGCCCATCGCTTTCCTGTTCCTCTTAAGTACAGCCAACAAAGCGGTTAGCTGTTCCTCTTTCAGTTTGGAACTAACAATAAATGGAAAATACTCAGTAGTATCAAGAAAAGCATATTTAAGGTGAGTTGGAAGAGGCTTACGCTCGGGAACTTTTACCTCGGCGGAACACGAGGCATGACCCAAGTGTCCCAGCTGTTCTTCCTCTGCGTCAGTCAATTCTACCTCATCTGCAGTAGCTTCAAGCAATTTCAGCACGGCGTCATCGTCATCAGAATAATCTGCACACTCATCTAACAAAGTCAAGGACTCCAACGGATCCTTTAGCAAGGAATCCGGCCAAAACTCATAAGTGAACTCATCAATGATATCAACATAAAATCAAGTATCCTCTATCATTGGTCTAGATAAAGTGTCAGGTAGGCTGAACGAAACTATATCATCCCCTACAGCTAGAGTTAAACGCCCGAGTTTAACATCTATAATGGCTCCAGCAGTACACAAAAACGGCCTACCCAAATTAATTTGGGTACGGGTATCCTCAGCAATGTCTAAGACTATGAAGTCAACAGGAATAAAAAACTTGCCCACCTTAACGGGCACGTCTTCTAGCACACCTAAGGGCCTCTGATGCGTGTATTTTATATAGACTTTTTAGTCCATTTATGCACGCATTTCTATGTCATTTAGGTGATATTATATCACTATATGCCCCTATTTGGCTACTTTGTACTTTCATTAGCATTTTGTAGGTACAAGCTGCGTAGTGGCGGAAACCGAGCCAAAACAGTCCACTTTGCATGCATTTAGGAGAATGGAAGGAACGGAACAGAAGCTCTTGCATGGGAAAGCGTGAACCCGCTCATAATCAAGTCCAAAGCCATGACTAACGTTACATAACAAGCCAGAAGACCTCGATCGACTATATATTTGGTCGATCGAGGAGAGTTGAAGGAAGGAAGACTCGATCGAGCTATATCTTTGCTCGATCGAGTGGAAGTTGTAGACAAGTTGGTCGATCGAGTGGGTGAAGTCCTCGATCGACTGATTTCCTCAAATAAAGACCTCGATCGAAGGGTAATTTCCCTCGATCGAGTGGATCCTATCACGGGCCTTAAGTCCGTAGTCTAATTAGGGTTTAGAGTCGTGTTATGCATTATATAAGACTCTTGTTTACGTCATTAGAATGATCATGGAGTTACCGTCATTAATTAGCAAACACTTAGCATAAAACTTTAGTTTCTGAACTTTTTAATCTTTAGTTTACATTCGGGTTTATCGACGTGAATTTATTCTTTACGCCGGATCGCTAAGATTGTAAACTCTTTCTCTCCTTTATTCTCAATATTTATTTTAGTCTTGATTACTGTTTACTCTTTTTAACTGCTGCGTTATTATTGTTTATGCTTGTTAATTATGATTTTATTATGTCTATCGTCATATGTTCAATCGTCTTTGTTAGCATCGTTAATAACATGAGTAGCTAATTCCCTTGTATGTTATGATGAGGAAAACTGTAGCAGAGGCATGTTAGAATAGATTATTTTAGTTAGTCTTGAATATGCGAATCAGTCTAAGCAATTTAATTGAGGTTAGTCGAATGAGTGCACGCAGGAGACTAGCTAGGTAGTTAACCCCGACCTGGATCGAGAGATTGGAAGGGAAAGGCTTGCTTAGAATTGATAGGTGACTCCTAAGAGGACGAGAGTTAATTAGGAAAATCCCTAGGGTGGTTTGAGATCGAGAGGAGAAAACCATTGCCCTTCTCATTGATAGATTGACTGACTTAGTTGACCCGTAGATGCCGATATTGCAGTGGACCGAATCCTAGCATATTCTTCCTTTATCTGATTTATTTCATATTAATTTCTACCTTTATTTCTCTTCCTTTAATCTTATTTAGTTTAGCTTAAAACCAATTCAAAACCCCTAGATTGTGACTGGCAGATTTAGATTACAGTTAGTTAGTTTCCTCCCTGTGGAGATCGACCCTACTTCCGCTATCTACTTAGTTAGTAGACTTAGGCTTTTATTTTTGGTGTATAACGACACGCATCAGCCTCCTAACAGATCTATCAGCCATCTGTAGGGTGATATTGGTCGTTTTCAGACAACCCATGTTAAGCTTACGACAGATAGAATAAGGCATGACACTAACACTAGCTCCAAGATCACATAGTGCCTTATCTATCACGACATCTCCTATAACACAAGTAATAGAGAAACTACCCGGATCCTTTAGTTTAGGGGGAGACTTATTCAGAATTAAACTACTAGACTCTTCCATGAAAGCGACAGTAGCGAAATCCTCAAGTGCCTTCTTACGCGTAACAATATCTTTCATAAATTTGGCGTAAGGGGGTACTTGAGTGATTAGCTCGGCAAAAGGCACAGTTACCTGAATGTTTTTAACCATGTCTACAAATTTGCTGAACTGTTTCTCCGTCTTTGAATCACGCAAACGACCTGGGTATGGGACTCTGACCACCGGAAGCGGGTCCCCAATTTTCTCTTTACTCGGTACCTTCGCAGCAGGGGATGGTACTTCATCGCACACGACCTCAATTTGCGTGCCTGATATTTGACATTCACTCGATCGAGACTTCTGTGCACTCGATCGAGTGATTCCTTCCTCATCATCCTTCGATCGAGTGGAAGGGCTACTCGATCGAGGGTCTCCTATGACCAGATTACTCGATCGAGGAGGTATACTACTCGATCGAGGACTTTCTTCAGCAAGCCTACTCGATCGAGTGGTGGGTTTACTCGATCGAGTAGTTTCCTTATCAAAATGCTTCGATCGATCGTCTTTCTCAGTCGATCGATCACTTCTCTGCACATCTTCAATTAATTCGTCCGAGACATCATCGACCTCGGTATGTGTGCTTTCAAGGACGTGTACATGATCGTCATAAGCACGACCACTTCTCAGATTTATGGCATTGACTGGGTCATTGTTTGGGAGTAGTGAATTGCATCTGTCGAGCAGTTTCCGGAGGGTATCCGCACTAGATTGTTGCTCAAGCTTTTGTGCATTGATAGTGGCCTTGAGATCTTCATATTCGGCTTGGGTAATGAGTACCTTGCCTTCATCTACGGGTGGTTGAAATTTTGCAGCAGTTAACTCGGCATATAACTCGGAGAAAGAACCCCCTTGCTTGAATTTCCTATAAGCAAGAACCCTTGCTGAATCAGCCAAACAAGTAATAGGGTCATGTCCTTCATCACCACATCTACCACAAACCATCTCAATAGCTTGAACTTGGTGTATTTCACCCAAATTCCCCGTATCTTCCACATGAACTTCTTCAACAACAGTGTCTCTCCTTCTTTCCGCTCTAGGATTACCGTAGCTAGCAGAATGGATGGCCATATTTTCAATCAGTTGCCACCCTTCATCATCCTCCACATTAGCCTGAAATCTTCCTCGTACAGCAGCATCCAGAACCACTCTTTGCTCATAAAGCAACCCATTGTAAAATTGGTTGCACAAAAACCATTGCTCAAACCCGTAATGCAGAACTGAGCGAACTAGCTTCTTGAACCTGGCCCACGCTACACTCAAATCTTCAATAGTAGATTGAGTAAAATTCGTGATTTGGCTGCGCAGCGCATTGGTTCGCTGAGGAGGAAAATACCGTCTATAGAAGGCTAGAGCTAACGAACTCCAATCTTTAAACCCAGCAGCCTTACTATCTAAATCTCTCCACCAATCCTTAGCATCATCAGTCAAGGAAAAGGGAAAAAGGAATTCCTATACCTTGTCCTGCGTCACACCAGCAACTACAGGAATGGCGGAGCAATAGTCTGTAAATACCTCTACATGCCTAGCTGGGTCTTCATCTACCATACCCCCGAACAAATTCCGCTCCGCTAAACTGTAGTAAGACGGATGTATTGTGAAGGTACCCTCATCAGCAAGAGGGAGAGTTGTTCCCTTAGGTAGATTCTCAGCACTGGGCTCAGAATGACTCGCAATCTTAGGCATCCTGCAGAAAATTTACAGCAATAGCAGGTTCAAATGGTCCTCTTATAGGATTTATACCTGCAAATACTAAACACTAACTCAAATATGAGAACAGCCTCAGGGAATAAATTCCTTGAGACCAAAGACAAACTAAAGAAAGGTACAGAATTACACCGTCTCCCCGGCAGCGGCGCTAAAATTTGATACGGCTGTCGCAACCCTATCAAAGATAAAACCTAACGGTCTCAACAAAATGCAGTAGAGGCAGTCGGGTGTCGAATCCACAGAGAGAGGGAATCCTATAACTTGCTAAGTCAGTCAAAGTAACGGAATGGGGGGGTTTGTTTAGTTGATTTTCTAACGCTACAAGAGAAAAGAGGAAGAGAAATAAAGAGTAAAATAACAGAAAGGAGAAGAACTAGGATCGTCGGTTCCCCATGGCATCTAGGGTCAGGATTAAAATCAAAGTAAAGTCTAAACAGGTTTGTGGGTAGTGAAAAGGTCCTTTCGATCCGCTATTCGCCCTAAGATATACTAACTTAGCTCTCGCCCTCATTAGCATAATCCCAATGTTCATCACTGATCTTTCCTTTTCCAATCTCTCGATCTAGGTCAAGGGAGTATCAAGTCAATCAATTGAATGCGTCGACTCAAACAATTAAAAGCTATTAAATGCGATGATTGCATCCAAACCTAATCTAAAGATTACTAATCAATTCATCTTACCTACGCCACGGTTCCCCTAAATCCTAGCAAAGGAATTAGCTACGCATAATTGAAAGAAGAACAACAACAATAATAGATAAGAAACAAAAAGACATAGCGAAATAACTAATTGAATTCCAGAACAATAATACCCGAATTTCGAAAGAAGAAGAAAGTCAGAGGAAGTCCTCAAATTCAGATCCAAAATAAAAATCAAAGATAAAGTCTAGGGTGCGAAATTATTTTTTCTAGTCTCCAGTCTAGAGTCAGGAGTATGTCTATTGTTCTCGTTTTTCACCCTTAAGTAAAAAGAAAAATCACAAATTACAAGGCGTCCATTGCTTAACACACTATCTCGCGAAGCCCATCAGCTTGTAACCACTCGATCGAGCAACCTTTTATGTCAAAAGTACTCGATCGAGTAACCATAGTGCTCGATCGAGTAAACGTCCAAAGCCAGCAGCTCGATCGAGCAGAACAACGCTCGATCGAGGTCTTCTAAATAATAAAGTAGTCGATCGAAGGCTATTACACCACGAACGAGTGTTTTGCTCGTGGATTTCGTTCCTCCATTCCTTCAATACGACTTCACGCATTCCGAGACACCAAGACTCCTTTCCGACTCACTTATGCATGCTTGAGGAGCTACAAAATAGCTAGTTTTCCGTCATTCTGGTCCATATCTGCAAATATTACAAAACAAACCAAAGTAGACTATTGGGGGGACATTTGTAGTAAAACACTACTACATAAGCATGGAAATGCGTGCTAATATGGCCTAAAAGGTCTACATAAAATACACGCATCACACTCCTTGAAGACGAATTTTTTTGGAAACTTTCATTAGAAATGAGCACATTGTCTCCAATAAATCTTTCGGGAACGAAAGCATTCTGAAAATCACCCACTAACTTACTCATAAATACCTTAAGTCTATTCGAAATGCACTTGGTTACAATTTTCATGACCACATTACAAAGACTTATAGGCCTATAATGTTCCACAGATTCCGCTCCATTAGATTTAGGAACGAGGGTAATAAATGTTCTGTGTATCTCCTTAAGAATATGATTATTATTTAAAATATCCAAAACAGAGTTTGTGACTTCATTTTGGATAAAGTGCCAACACTTGTGAAAAAAGATAGCAGGGATACCATCAGGGCCTGGAGATTTAGCAAGAGAAACTTGATCATCTTCGCACAGAATATCTCTTGAAACACTAAGAAAATTGAATTCTCTTGAATAAAATTCATCAAAACTCTCAGTACCTTCGTTTTCCTTGAAGAGCTTAGAGTAGAAATCAACAAAAAAAATTCAATTTCATCTTTATCGAAAGTCCATTCTTGGTCTTTGTTCTTGATGCCCACAATGAAATTTTTTCCGGCTCTCCCTTTAACACAATTAAAGAAGTACTTGGTACAAGTATCTCCGTCAATAGCCCATTTAGTTTTGGCGCGTTGCTTCCAAAAAATTGCCGAGTTTGTAGCAAACTCATGGAGTCTCTAATGAGCGGAAAGAAACCTATTAGAATCTCCATTATTAACCACATCTTCCATTCCACTTTCAAGCTCTTTATCAAATTCAGTCCATTTATTTCTCCATGCGTTTCTTTTAGAAATAGACCACTTCTTCATAAAATTCCTTACCCGTGAAAGTTTTCTAATAAGCTGAAAAGATCTACAACCATGAATAATGAACTGCCATTCTTTTTTAATCAACTCCATACATTCTTCATACTCAAAATTCCAAGCTTCTAATTTATATGGTCGTTTACCAGTGAACGAAGCAAGATCGGTTTCAAAAATAATAGGAGAGTGATCAGAAAGTTGAATTGGTAAGTGAATAACCCCAGAATTAGGATAAAGATTATTCCAATCCCATGAACCATAGGCCTTGTCAAGCCTTTCGTAAACAATACTTTGGTCTTTTCTCATGTTACACCAAGTAAATCTTGGACCTTTAAAAGGAATATCCATGAGGTGATGCTCAGCCTTCCAATTTCTGAAAAAATTTGCTCCTACGATACGCTTATTACACCCACCTAACTTATCTACTTGATAATCAATTTGATTAAAGTCACCAATGAGTAAGAAAAGTCCATCAAACGACTCGATCCATGAGCCTAACTCATTCCAAACCAAGGGTCTTTTATGAGCAACGGGTTCACCATAAACAAGACACAAATACCAAGCTGATCCACATAGAAAATTTTTGACGATGATGAAATTTTGACAAGCAACAAGACAAACTACATTAAGTCCTACCCTAAATCCGACCTCCTTTAGTTTCAATAGCATCAACTCCTATACTTCGAGAAAAAACAAAAGAACGAAACATAGGATCCACTACATCAACATTACACTTTGTTTTGGATAAAAACAAAAAATCAAAATAAGTATTAGAGAGAAGCACTTTAGTCTTCGCAATTGTAGGAGCAAGCAGATTATTTAAACCCCTGCAATTCCAACAAAGTCCTTTCATGAGGAGAGAAAACCACCACAGCAACACCGACCAACTCCACAGCCAAACTCATATCAGCCCAACCCAACTTGATTCACCCTAAGAGGACCCGAAACATCAACGAACCACAGCAAAAAAAAAGTAACCGGCCACCCACTCGTCACTTTAGGAGCCATATCCAACCCAACACCCGGACACAACCAACACAAAGCTACCAATCAACCAAGAACTCTAGCAACAAACATATGGCTAAGGACCGTCAATGGATCCAAACCAGCAGAATGGTGATTCCAATCCAGCCAAATGACGGATAACAATACATAGACAGTAGAGATGAAAAAACCAAACAATCAAGAAAAGAGAAAACATAGTATGTCATATTTGGACTAACCAGTGGGGGAAGGGGGGAAGGGGAAGGGGAGACACTAGATTAATCCAGAAACAACAATACGGAAAGAAACAAATCGTATTGATAATTTTCATCTCAAGAACTAAGACTTACCCGAGTGAAAGACACGGACGGTGGGGGAAGGGGAACACTAGTCCGACTCCGATACACTAGACAACACCCGTAAAGTAAAGAACCCAAACCAAATCGACTGACAAAATCACCATCCCAGTTCCGGAAACGATATCGAAAAAGACGACAATCCAAACCATTTCAGGAGTACAACGATGATAGCAAGATACAGGCCAGAGAAGAGGTCACAAGGAAACGAGGCGGATACACACGACCGGAAAGAGCGGGAAGCACACTTATTTATTTGCAACCGGTCGACGATGAGACGGACCACAACAATGTGAAAGGGAATCATACCGCCGGAGATGAGCGAGGATGTCGACCCATCTCCAGCGGAGGCTGAGAAAATAGAGGAGCTTGAGTGTTTGGCAGATGGTGGCGGCTGAGTGTGGTGGTTCAGATGAGGATTTTTTTAGGGGTTTTTTAGGGTTATGGGGAAGAGTTGGGAGACGGCTGCCGCTTGAGTAGTATGTACTTATGTTTAGCCATTTTGAAATACCTTTGGCAACTTATTTTACGAGGCTATTTACTGAATGATAGAGTAATATAATTTTCATTATGTAAATGTAAATGGTATATTTTACGGAGTATGTTAAAATAATCTTACCTTATAAATAGGGAAATGATAATGTCAATACATTTTTGTTTTGTTAAAGTCATAAAATACAAGCTTAAAGTGGCATTATACTTCCAGTTAAGGCTAAACAAAAAATACGATTATCCAAAACCGATCTGATATCTGATCCACATCCGATCAGAATATTTGAATATTTGATCCGAAAGTTAAGTTTAGATCGGATTTCTAATCCGAAATCTTTGGTTTTGGTTTAGATATGGATATTAAAATTAAAACACTTGGATATCTGATCCAATCCGAAACTATAATTTTCTAGTTTAATCTTGATAAATATAATCTTACAATAATATAAAAAGACTTGTTGAGCCTCCATTGAAGTGACACGTGTCACGTCTCCATTTCTTGCCACATGTCACCTTTATAATTAACAAAAAAAATAAAAAAACAACCTACATAATTATTGTACTTTAATTTCATTTCTCTTGCCTTTTTGTATACCTTGACGCAATAAAAAAAACTAAATTTTTAAATTAAATATCTCAATTGATTCCCATTATTGCATCTTCATTACCAACTATTTGTAATATTTCTATACAATAATA
Source organism: Heliosperma pusillum (assembly GCA_022085475.1). NCBI lineage: Eukaryota > Viridiplantae > Streptophyta > Magnoliopsida > Caryophyllales > Caryophyllaceae > Heliosperma > Heliosperma pusillum. The sequence goes on along the minus strand of JAIUZE010000985.1, from coordinate 183,201 downwards.
TAAAAAGGCTACATTGAGTAGCTAATAGAATGATACATGACGAGGTACAATTTCATGTTAAATTAAAAATAATTTATACTATATTATAAAAAGTCTAACTGAGCGATGTGTTGAAGCCACGTTGACGTGGCGTCATTGCCATCTAACCAAACCCCCATATAGCTTACGTGAATTGTGCACACTTTTCATTACCGTCTTAGGCTCCAACTAACTGAAGACTCCTCACCTTCTTTTAACATTAAAATGATAATTACCGCAATATCTCTAATAAAATAAAAGGGCTACGTTGAGGAGTCCACATGGCAGTATGTAAGCAAAACTAAAATAAGCTTTCTACATATTTTCGGCTAATTAGACAACAAAGAAGGCAAAAAGGTAAGAAAATAATAAAGTCAATGGTTAATTATAACCTCACTCAATGTACCCTCTTAAACTTCCAGTAAATTGGAAATTTGAACGGTTGTTTTAATCACCTTCATTACTCCATAATCAAGCCCCTCATTAACCATTACCCATACAAATCCCCATTTAAAAACGTTGGCTCACATATATATCTTCATAATTGATTCCATAGCTTATCACGTCAACATTCTCATGCTCTCTTATCATTTCCACAATTAATCACTTTTGAAAGTTCATGTTTTAACTATTTACAAAAAATCTAACTAAACTTTATTTTGTGTTGTCTTTTCAGGTTTTTCACGCATGTGATTGAAGATTGGAAATATGGCGTTATGTAAATCATTGTTCTAATGTTTCTTTGTTTATTTTTAATTTGATTTTAATTTTTCTTATTGTTACTCCTCTTGATTTTTATTTACATATTTACTCTTTTGATCTTACCCTGCGTTTTGTTCATAAGTTTCGGTTTGATTCGATTATGAAATGTCTTTTATTTTGTTATTTATGTATTCTACTTAAGAGTATTTCGTTATTTTTCTTTTTGTATGTTTCATGAATTATTGTCTAGAGGTTAGAGAATTAGATATAAGAGCCTAAGATAAATGGTAAGGTATTATTCTATCAAAAATTACATAATACGACGATCTCAAGGCGTGAGAACCTCCATTTTTATCGAAAAAATATTAATATATATATAAAAAAATATAGAATAAGACGGTCTCAATCACGAGACTCTTAGACGGTCCACTTTTATAAAAGAAAAACTATTAATATACTGCTAATAAATGAATTCTATTTTTTTTTTTACAAAATGAGACCGCTCAATCGCTCATAGTGTGAGAGTAGTGAGACTCACACAATAATTAATGTTATTGTCGCTTTAAACTTCCAATTTGCCTTTCATTTAATTAATACCTCTTTTAATCGCCAATGTACAAGCGGAAATATCTTTTAATTATAAAATATTATTGTTGCCACTCAATTTAAAAATGTTATGTTAGTTTTTATTTCCTTACCACTACGTTGAGTATATTGCTTAACAAAAATTCTTATGATTTTATTTACTTGGTTTGAATTGGTTTAATTATTGTATGCAAGTATACAAAGGTTGTGGTGAAATGGAGTGAAGTGAATATAACATTGTTGACAAATTCATCTTTTTTAAAAGAAATAAAATGTTAGTTTAATTTATTACTTATCCGTTGTAATTATTTGTTTCCTTTTGATTAAAGTAGGGAGATGATAACGCTACAATCAATATCACTAACGCCAATCAAAATGTGAAAGAGTGAATGAGACAAAAGGAGTATATGTTACCACACCCCTTCAAATAACCCTCATAAATAAAAGAATATAAAAGGCAAATAAATGAATGAGATTGAAAAAGTATATGTTATTAACATGAACTACTTTAAACTTTAATGATCAAAGTATTATTCCTATTACTACGTCATTCATTTATCTCGCTAAAAACATGAAGATATATTTAACTCATTTCATATGGTAGGGCCGGTAATTTCCATGTAGTCTACTATACAAAGTTTATTTTTGAAGGGTTTGTCTACCATCGCTATCAATTTTACCGTTTTGTCAACTAGAGACCAGAGTTTGCGTTCGACTATTATCGGCTATTATGTTTTGATATTATAAGTTTGAGAAAAAGCTCATTCATTTAGATGTGTGATGCAAACTTGTGCGACATTAGTTTACCTAGCATAAAATAAAGTTTACGCGGCAAATTTGAAATCGAGGTACGCAAAAGTGCAAGAAAAATAAAATATATGCCATGTAATATTAACAGGTCCGCGAATTTCGCGGGTATCAAAACTAGTTTTATATAATACACCAACTTAATAAAGTTTAAAATATAAGAGAAATATATAAGGGCTATTTAAATTTTATGTTGAGAACATTGAAGTAAGAATACTAAATAAAATCATCATGTAAGACCATAAATATGATTATGTTTCAAATTTAATTTTAAAGTAAATTCTAAATGGATATCCACATTTGATCAGATTATTTTTTATATGCGAACATTGGATATCCGAAACATTTGATTTGAATATGGATATCGGACTTTAGGGTTTTCTAATATGGATATCCAATCCGAACTTGCACTTTGGATCGGATATCCGATCCATACTGTGCCCTACTGTTCATATATGATTCCAAATCCAAACCATAAAACAAATGACAAGTTGTCAACTTCTTGAAGTCCAAAAAAGATGATAGCTACTTCCCAACTTGCAACAATTCTCATTTAAGATATGACGATTTGTTTTAAATTTAAGTTGGGTTAAGCCCTTTTTATAAAGAGCAAGTGAGGCAAGTGAATCACTTCACTTGCACTTTGTGAGTATCTCGTTTTAATTTTAAGACGGGTCGCCACGTCTTAAACGAGAGTTTGTGCCCAACTCGGCCAAGAACAAAAGTTGAATACTGCTACTGACCTTGGGAGTGACAATAGACTGACAACACATCCAACTCATTGAGTTGATAACAAGAGAGACAGAAATTGCAGTTAAAAATGGCTGACATCAAAGAAGAAGAAGAAGAAGAACCACACCATCAAAGGTTGATTGTTGATGAAGATGAGTTTAACCAAAATGATGATCAAAACCAAAGGAAACGTGTTGACTCTCTTGACATTTTCAGAGGCTTCACTGTTGCAGTAAATTTCTCATAATATTTGATTTGGGTCAATTTCATAATATAAGTTTAGTATAAGGTCAATTTCATATAACAATGGCAGCTGATGATATTGGTTGATGATGCTGGAGGAGAATGGCCAATGATTTCACATGCACCATGGAATGGATGCAATCTTGCTGATTTTGTCATGCCATTCTTCTTGTTCATTGTTGGAATGGCTATTCCTCTTGCTTTTAAGGTTTCTTTTCTGTTACATACTCTGATTATTATCACTAATTCTCACTGAAGACGGGCATGCCCGTCTTCAATCAAGACGGGTCAGGTTGCCTCTCACAAAGGCAAGTGGGAGGGCAAGTGGAAACCCAAAATACTCTGTTATATACTCTGATTATTTGCATGCCTTTTTTATAAAATGTTTTCACAGACTGGTGTGGTGACCCAAAATTATTAGATTGAAACATTACATCACAAATTCTCATTGTAGACGAGCATACTTGGTTTCCCACTTGCCCTCCCACTTGCAAATTTTTGAGAGGGATCCGACCCGTCTACAATTGTTGACGGATATGCCCCGTCTGTGATGAGACTTAATGATTATTAGTGGTGTGTTACTTCTTTGAGGGGATTGGTATACATGGTAGTATATGCAATATAATTGAATTACAACCACATATGGTAGCATATCCGGTGTTAGCAACATAGAGAGACTATTGGTTCAGAAATGAAAGACTAGTTTCGGATGTCTGCTACTTCTCAATGATAAGAACATTCAATTTAGCGAGTTATTTTTGCTATATTTCATCATATTCCAAAATCTAGAACCAGAGAATAATGGCAGGATTGGGCTTGATTTGAAATGGAAATAATGTATTTCAATTAAATTATTAGTATTAATGAAAAATGAATTATACATTTACTTTTTTACCGAGTATATGATTTAGTATTCTTATACTTTGAGGCATCTTCTTACGTTGCGAAGAGGGTGTAACAACTTTGCTGATTTGGCACACAACTACCTTGGCCTTGATACTGGTACGAAATGGTTACTGTCTTTATGATTAACTTGTGTCTTTGATTTTTGTAATTGTGTTAAGAGGATCCCAAACCGTCTTGTGGCTGCCAAAAAAGTGATCTTTAGGACCCTCAAACTTCTATTCTGGGGCATTCTCTTACAAGGTGAGTTTATAGGCAGCCATTTGTCAATTGATTTTGTTTTTTTGTCAGGATGTATTTTGTAGGTCCTTATTCTAGGTATCTTCCTGTATTGCGCCTTATTTGTCATATAACTTGTAGAATGTGAAAGTTCTTGCGTTAAGATCAGTGATTAAATAAAGTGTTGGGAAAGAACACTAGCAAGCCTTTAAAAGCCGTTTTAGTGTTTGGAACTGATGGTAGGAATCTCATTGATCTTAAGGAGGGTACTCTCATGCTCCTGACAAGCTGACATATGGAGTCGACATGAAAAGAGTTAGATGGTGTGGAATTCTTCAGGTGATATGAGCCAACATTTCTGCATCAAAACTGAAATTGACGTAGAAATTAAAATTTGATGTGTCAAATTTGGCCGTTTTCAGCGAATTGCTCTTGCCTATCTGGTTGTATCGTTGCTAGAGATCGTGACAAAAAATCGTCGATCTAGGAATCAATCTCTTGGACGATTCTCCGTGTATAAGCTATACTTTTGGCAATGGTGAGCATGTTACATTGATAGATTGGTGAATGCTCTTAATCATATTTTCGGTTTCTTAAATTTAACTCTTGGTTTTTTGGCTTGGGGTTATCTGAAGGAAGCTTTCCCTTGTGTCTTTTTCACTCGATTTTGCAGGGTTGTTGGAGCATGTGTGCTCATTGTTTACTTATCTGTACTCTATGGAGTGTATGTCCCAGATTGGCAATTCAATGTTCAGGATCCGTCGAGCCCTGATTTTGGGAAGCATTTTACTGTTAGTCATTCCCTACATACCTCGTGCTAGTTATGATAGTCTTGTTTAATTTTGTCGTCTTATTTCCTTGTGCTAGATAATTAGTCGTGTTCACTCCCGTCTGTTAGAAAACAGCCTCTCCATATCTCCAATAGGCTTGGCTGGTTAACAGCAAGATAGTGTATAACTGCGCCCTCCTTGTCTCCTACCGTGTAACCCAAACTAGATGCAGATGTTGTACCATGTATCGTCAAGTACTTAAAACGTTAAAATGTTGAGGCTTCTTTTCATACAAGTGCGGCGTGTGGAGATCAGATTAGTGAAGTTCATCTGTCACTTCGTATTATTTACTTTGTTTTAGTTTTCATTAATTTATGTCTTCTTATTAATCATATACTCCGTATATGTTAATAACCGTGAACATGTGGGGTATTAATTCTTAGCTTCTTTCCGTGATAAAAAAAAATCCGATTGTCAAAAACCTGATACTTAGTATTTTTAAGTCTAAAGAGTACGAGTAGTGTATGAAGACGTTCAAGTTACAAACCTGAACCCTGATTTCGTACTTCTGTGTTTGCTAAATTGCATAAATTCTATGATAACCGCTAAAGGTTCAACTGCCCCGCTTCTACAATTGCTCTCAGGTGATATGTGGTGTTAGAGGAAAATTAAATCCACCGTGTAATGCTGTTGGATTTGTTGATAGACAAGTACTTGGGATTAACCACATATATCATCATCCAGCATGGAGGAGATCTAAGGTGAGTGGGTAGGCTTCTCACACTCCGCGTATAACTAATGAAATAACAAATAAGAGAATAGGCCATTTGTAGAACTGTGCTTGATCTTAGTTGATGAAAAACTCTGCCAGTTCATTATTTCTTACCAGTTAAATAAACTATAATTTGACATGTTGCAATTATTTGTTTCATTGAAAAAATGAAAATACAAATTGCTTGTTTTTTCTCAGTTTGCTATATATTCCACTTCTTGTCTTCACGTGTGCTTAAAATGTTAAAAGTGTAAAACCGGTGTGTATCTCTGCGGCTTCTGTTAGATTGTTGTGATGAAATGTACTCCAGGGATGACATTTTTGTCATGCTTGGAAAGAACTGCAGGCCTGCACAGCAAACTCTCCATATGAGGGGTCTCTCCTAGAAGACGCGCCATCCTGGTGTCATGCACCATTTGAGCCAGAAGGGATTTTGAGGTTTGTACTTCATTTCAGTTATACATGGTATCTGTCATATGGTTTACTGGAGGTTGAAGAGTGGCTCCTCCCATCAACCAAAAGAGTAAAAACAGAAAACATGCGCACATACAATCCGCTTGAATTTTTTGTTGTTCAAGCTATATGTTTGCTTAAGAGAAATTTTCTATGCGTAATTTTGTGCCTTCAATGCAGTTCTATATCTGCCATTCTTTCAACAATTGTTGGAGTACATTATGGACATGTTCTTATTCGCATAAAGGTTGGTTGTTTGACGGTGCGAGTTTAATGTGTATTTTAATAACGTTTCAGTCTCAAATCCAGATAGCAATCTATTCTCGTTCAACAATTGCAGGATCATGCTGGAAGGCTGACGCATTGGGTTTCACTAGGTCTTGCCCTCCTAATCTTCGGAATTATCCTTCATTTTACAAATGGTGAGACCAGAAAGTTCACTATCATTTGCTATGAAGACACCTCTGCCTGTCATGATCTCTTTGTTTATTTTTGTCTCTTGAAACAGTTATCCCTTTGAACAAGCAGCTATATTCGTTCAGCTATGTGTGTGTAACGTCTGGTGCAGCTGCTTTGATGTTCTCCTTCTTTTACTCCATCGTATGATTTTACATCAGAACTATATTAGCTTCATAAGGGTCGCAGCATGGTTTATTGTATTGAACAACCGCTACACACTAAAAGAAGCGCTAACAATTTCATGAGTCATTTCGAGTTATCGCTTCATAATACATAACCAAAGAATTTGGGGGTCTTTGGCTTCATTGGAAAGGGAAACTGAAAGCCTTTCCCTTTCCAAGTGCTGATAATATTTCATGACAGGTTGACATTTTAGACGTGAAATTCTTGTTTCTGCCATTTAAGTGGATTGGAATGAATGCCATGCTCGTCTATGTTATGGCTGCTGCGGGCATTTTTGCAGGATTCATTAATGGGTGGTACTATGAAGATCCTCATAACACATTGGTATGCATTTCACTTGTATTTTATGTGACAACAGAAGTGATTTAAAACATGTTATTTGAGACTTTGAGTATGCCGAGAATCTTATATAGCAAAATCATTGAGTGTTAATTTTTCATTAGTCCTTGACTCAAACCCATTAGTATCGAAAATATCCTCATGGCTCCATTTACACCTACAAGTCAACAATAATTTAATAAATAAAAAACTGCTCATATATTATGTTGTTTTGGATGTTTTGATAGTCCAGTTGCAACTTACAACCTAGATGAGAATTTGCAACTGCTATATAAAACCTACTGTCTATACTGATATTTATACTCTTATCAAGTGTTATTTGTTGATGATGTTGTAGGTATATTGGATTCAGAAGCATGTTTTCATCGGAGTTTGGCATTCGAGAAAAATAGGCATTTTGCTGTACGTCATCTTTGCTGAAATCCTGTTTTGGGCTGTTGTTGCTGGCATTTTGCACCAATGTAATATCTATTGGAAGCTCTAACCTTTTATTTATCTTTGTTTAGAAAATGGGAGCTAAAGACTGGATTTTATTGTATATTTAGATTAAACTGTGTATCATGCCTGTTCAATCGTACCCTTGTATTACTTCATATGATGAAGTGACATTACTGTGTACTCAGTATGATCTTTGTTTAAAAAGTGACCATTTTGTGGTAAATAGTGACCACTCTATGGTAAACAATGACCACTTTAAAAAAAAATACCGAATATGCTTATTTTGGCTATTGAGATGGTTTTACACCAAGTCGCCTTGAATCTATAAGACGGAGGGAAACCTGAGTAACAAGCTTGATGAAACCGACTTGAAACTTGTGATGATGACCAAGGAAGAAGAGGGCTTGTGATGAAGAGGAGCAAAAGAAGACGTGAAGAAGGCGGGCTGGGCTGGGCTGGGCTAGGTTAGCCACCGAAGAGGAGTAGAACACGGCCCAACGCCTGGTGGGCAGCCCTAGACACCCGATGAGTGAAACACTCCTTTATTGCATAAGTGCAATTTTATGACGTCTCCCAAATCTTTGCGGTAACACCAAACAACTTCTACCCGAGTTCATTTTATTTAGGCACTCCTACGTTCATTGGTTCAGTGGTTTTAGGTTCAAAAATCGTCGCTCTGATACTAATTTTTCACACCCTCACCTACCAAAGTGGCTTATCAAGGCCTACCTTAGCAAATGAGAGTGTTACCATCTCGGTTGCCCGAGGTAGCACATATCGAATGGACCATAATGAAACAACATTTATAATAAAGCATTATTTAAGTGATTACAAAAGTTCCAAAAACAAATGTAATACAAGTGTATCTCAAATAAACCATAACTGTCAAACGACACAACATCTACCGACATGGGTCACAATATACCAATCTCCATCCAACAACCACAATCATCATCACAATCATCATATCACGCATATCAATAATCAATCATCATAACAATAATACATAATCATACTAAGTAAGGAAACCCTACCTCACAAGCATTTCCGATCACAACACAATTAAAGCAAGCTAGAATCGCTCCTCAACGATGTCCTCACCTAACAATCATATTCAATAATCTACTATCAAAATCTACTCTTAATTAATCCATTTAAAATGATAACCCAAATTAGGGTTTCTACCAATTACTCAATAATACAAAATTGATTAGAATGATCGACACTTATTATACGATCGATGTGAAAGGAAGGATATGAATGCTCAATGACAATGTTTCTAGCTTGGAGATGGTTAAGTTGATTAAGGGTGTTTAAAAATGTGATTAGTGAAGTTGCGAATGTTGGAGCTAGTGTCCTCCAGTTAGTGCAATAACATAAATAAATCTCTGTAGGTTCACATGGTATACTTTGTATAATAATCAGTTGATTAACGTTTATCAATAACGGTTGGCTTGCTAGATAAGTTTGACGTTATTGTCATACAGATGGCGGTGATCAACTGGTCCCTAAAAGTCACACCTATAGGATGTGTTTGAGAGATGTGATTATTTGAGAAAATAATCATATTGATACCCTATTATATGACTAAAAGGTTAGTCAGTGTATTTGACTAAAAGGTTAGTCAATGTGATGATGAGACGAAAGTTAGCTGAGACGAATTAACTGTAATTCGTAAAATTGAATATAAAAAGTTATATTTAATTATAGTATATAATGTAAGCTAATTAAACATAAACCGTTATAATTAATTGGCAAATTATAAATATACGGATATTTATAATTAATGACGGATTATAATGTCGGTCTATGTAAAACGACGATTATAATATATTACATTATATTGGAAGCTAAAATGACCAAAAACGAAAGTATCCAGATACACTCTGTTTTTAGTCAATGGGTAGTTATTTTTGAGGAGACCAAAATATCTCCTCATATATAAAAGCCCAAATTGAGCCGTGAGGAGAGGGGTGAAGGCAGGGAAATTAAGTTTGGATTTTTCTAACCTAATCTATTCGACTGTGCCTCCATCTCAACCTACACATATCACAACAGACAAAAGTTAACTTTAACTTTTGACAAAATACAAAACCTTTTCTCATCAGTGAGATCGCGTAAGAGGTTCACTTTCTAGCAAAAGAAAAGGGTATTTCTCGGAGCATTTTGGGTGCAACGATTAGGAGGATATCTACGTTGATATCTGTTCTTAGGCCGAATTTTGCTAGGACCAAAGGTTCAATTCGTTTTCTCTTTATTTTATATCGTTTTCATGTTTATGACTTGCATTCATATTATATAATTTTGTTATAATCCTAAATTTTAAGGGGATGTAAACTGTTATTTCCCACAAGTGGTATCAGAGCTTTTGGCTACAAAATTATATTATATGTTTTTCATATTTTATGATATATGAATTTGAGAAAAAAAAATTTGATAAAACCGAAAAAAAAAAAATTTGTGACGGCTGTTTTTTTTATTTTTTTTTGGCGTGTGATTTTTTTTTTAGGGTTTTGTTGTTCCATTGTTGATTTATTGATATTGTTATTTTAATAGGTTAAAATTCAATATAATAAATTTGTGGTTGTTTTAATTTGATAAGGATTAAATTAAAATAAGATGGAATTGTTTTGATGTTGTTATTGCTATGATTTTCGGATTCATTGTTTTAATTGATGATTTTTGAATAATGATTCAATTTTAATGATGTTCAAAACGATTGTGATTAAATGAATATAAGGATAATCAATTTAATCATGATTTAGATTTTCTTTTTAAAAGGTTAAAATGAATAATCTAGTTTGAATCAATTTTAATAACGATTAGATATTGAAATTTGTACCGATCTAGCGATATTGGCAACACCGAAAATTTTTTTTGTGCTGCCCAGTTACTGTTTGCTGCTACTGTACAGTACAGATATAAAAAAAAAAAAAAAAAAAAAATTTCTGTTTTATTGCTGTCCGGTGCAGTTTTTATTTTTTTTATGTTTTTGTTTTCGGTTTTTGATTAAACCGTGAGAAATCAAATAAAAAAAAAAAAAAAAAAAATTTTGTACTGGTACTGTTCACGTGAACAGTGTCCCGTAAGAAAAAAAAAAATTTGTTTGTTTGTTTTTTTTTTTTGACATTATAAAGATAATGTTTGTTTGTTTGTTATTGTGAAAAGGTTCACAATAATGATACCCGATTATTTTAAAAAGGTTTAAAATAAAAATGGATTATGGAAGATTAAAATTGTTGTGGGCAATTAAGGAATTGTCACATAATTTTGATCGGTTTGAATGGTGGTTTGGATAATTAATTAACATAATTAATGAATTATGTTTTGTAGTATTAATTTATATAGTTGATGCAATTTTTGAATGAATGAATGAATGGTTTATTTTACGTATTTTTGCAATTGGTTGAAATATGTAATACCTAGTGTGACTTTAGTTAATCATGTTTTCGTAATGATGAAAATATGGTGTGGATGTAATTTTGAGATCTCGAATCTCCTTTTATTTTTCTTTTAATTATGTTTTGGAATTAGAATGTAAATAGGTTTATTTTGTAATTTTTAAATGTAATTTTAAGAAGACTAGAGACGGAGATCGGATGCTCACTCCCGCTACATGGACCAAGATGAGACAAAGGCAAGCTACTCGGGTCCATAAGGATGGATTCCAAACTTGTATTTAATATTCATTTTGGTAGATAGGCCACACTAGGACCGTTGTAATATTTTACGTATTTTTCCGTTCTTTTGTTTTTCATTCACATGTTAAATAACTGCATCATATTCCGCCTAAACCAAACCACCTAAAATGCATGAAAAATGTTTCATATAGTTTGAATTTTAATCATGGACATACAGATGTCACTCGCTATTTAGGGCCATCACCTTAGTTAAATCATTCTCGAGTTGCTAGACATGCATTCGTTCACTTAAAATGAATTTAAGTTAAGATGATGGGACCTTCCCCTATAAATTAAAATTGAGACTAGTCTTTATAGGGAAAACCACTATGAGCCCCTTCTTCGTCGGAAGTCATAATATGACCCCTTCTACGTTGGGTAAGTAGTGAGTGTTGACCTATTTTATCTCAACATTATAGTACGAGTAATATCTCGTGATTATGATGGACTAAAGATAGGATTTACAGAAATTTATCGACCAGGAATTCTAAAAGTAGAATTAGCCAAGAGGTTGGCTTATCAATTTACAGAAATTGAGTCTTGGGATCATTTATATAATTCTTGAGGGAGGTCAATTGTATAAATGCACGACTCATCGAATTAAACAGTTTTTCATTAGACTCAAATTTAAAAACGATGAAACTTATCATATTTATTTTCTTTTTCCACAGTCATATATTCAGATATAAACTGCTAATAACAAATGGCTGGCCATACTGATGACCCAATGCCACGTGCCACGCTCGGACGTGAGTCCTGGCTTAAGATGTTTATGGACACTATGAATCAGTCCACGCGACTGAAGAATAACGGGTCCAACTTTGCGGACTGGGAGGCAGCATTACGGAATGCTGCCATTGCTGACGGTAAGCTCAAGTACTTGACTGAGCCACTACCGCCAAACCCAGGCCCCAATGCAGGAGCAAATGAATTACTTGCTTATAGTGATTTCGTAATGGAGGCGGGTGCGATAAAGAACGTACTCATCTTTTCAATGGAATCAAATTTGCAAAGACGATTCATTGCCCATGGTGCAAACAAGATTTTCACCACGCTCTCTAACGAGTTCTCGAAAGCTCCGAGGATCGTTAGCTATGAGCATACCTGTCGCTTCTTTGAAGCGAAACTCCAGAAGGGCCAAGCAGTTAGCCCACACATTCTTGAGATGATTGAGAATGTCGAGAAACTGGAGGCACTTGGTTGCAAAATCGATGAGAAGATCGTCATAGACCGCGTTCTTCATTCACTTCATGATGGTTTTGCCCTTTTCAGGGCAAATTACTATATGAATGATATGAAGAAGAGTCTTCATCAGCTCCACTCACTCCTTGTACAGACAGAGAGTGATCTGAAATTGAGTGGGAGTCTGAAACAGGACGTTCTCATGATTGCCAACAAGGGCAAAGGAATGGGCAAGGCTAAGGCCAACCTAGCAGTAGGGAAGCCGAAATTCAAAAAGTCAGGGCAAGGCAAGAGTGGGCCTGGTGAGTCTAGCGGTAGCTCACAAGGCAAGACAAAGAGCGATGAAGGTAACATGGAGTGCCACCATTGCCACAAGTTTGGGCATTGGAGGAGGAACTGCCTCGTGTACCGTGAGGACATAAAGCAGGCCGCGTCTCTCCTGTTGGTATGTCTTCTTCTTATATTCATATGATTGAGATCAACCATGCAAGTTTCGGAACTTGGGTACTAGATACTGATTGTGGTTCTCATCTGTGAGTAGTAAGAAAGCAAAGGTTGGTGACAAAGATCAAACCTATTTATGGCATTGTCGTATGGGACACATAAATGAAAAACGCGTGAAGAAGCTCATTGACAATGGGACTATTCCCCATTTGACTATGAATCTTTTGGCACGTGTGAATCATGTCTCATAGGCAAAATGACTCGAATTTCCTTCAAAGGTGTTGGAATGCGCGCTGCTGACCTATTAGGACTCATACATACTGATGTGTGTGGACCTATGTCAATCAACGCTAGAGATGGCTATAGATATTTTATCACTTTCACGGACGATTTGAGTAGATATGGTTATGTCTACTTAATGAAGCATAAAAGTGAGTCCTTTGACAAGTTCAAGGAATTCCAGAATAAGGTTGAAAACCAGGTGGATAGAAAGATTAAAGCACTACGTTCAGATCGTGGTGGCGAATATCTTTCGAATGAGTTTGATCAACACCTTAAAGACGGTGGTGTAGTACTACAGTTAACTCCACCTGGAACACCACAATTGAATGGTGTGTCCGAACGGAGAAATCGAACATTGCTTGATATGGTTCGATCCATGATGAGTCACACGGTTGTACCTGACTCATTATGGGGATATGCTCTATGTAGCTGCTCAATACTTAACCGAAGTCGGCTAAAGCTTGTAGACAAGATCTCCATATGAATTATGGAAGGGAACGGTCCCTCTAACTTGTCCTTATTGGGTTTTGGGTGCGAGGCTTATGTCAAGTGGAGACCTGACGATAAGCTCGGCCCACGATCGGTCAAGACATACTTTATTGGTTATCCAAAAGGGATGTGTGGTCATTACTTTTACTCGCCTACCGAACATCGAGTTTTTGTTGCGGCTAGTGCGACGTTCTTAGAGAAAGAATTTCTCGAGAATAGCACAAGTAATGGAACCTTCGATCTGTCGGAGATTCAAGAACCAACAACCGAGAAACCAATGGAGGAAATTGTTCCTTCATCATCGGCTGCGGTAAATATTCCTTTGGGGAACCCAGGAGGTCGGGTAGAGTCTCCATTCCTCCAGACAGATACATTGGTATGGTCGAGGAGAATGGGAGAGATGAGGTTTTACTCCTAGAGAGTAACGAACCCGCTACCTATAAAGGTGCCATGACCTGTTCCGACTCTAAGCTATGGCTTGACGCCATGCAATCCGAGATGGACTCTATGTATGAGAATGACGTATGGGATCTGGTTGACTTACCTGATAAGGTTCGGCCTCTTCCGTGCAAATGGCTTTACAAAATAAAGCATTTGTAAAAGGACACCAGATACATACAAGGCACGACTAGTGGCAAAGGGTTTCACCAAGATGCACAGATTGCATTATGATGAAATCTTTGCACCCGTAGTCATGCTGCGTTCCATTCGGATAATCTTAGCGATTGCTGCTTTTCATGATTATGAAATATGGCAGATGGATGTGAAAACCGCCTTCTTAAACGGTTATTTGGAGGAGGAGTTGTACATGGTACAACCGAAGGTTTCATTGATCCTAAAAATCATAAGAAGGTATGCAAGCTTAAGCGTTCCATTTATGGACTTAAGCAAGCTTCTCGGAGTTGGAATCATCGTTTCGACCAGGTGATAAAAGAGAATGGATTTACTCGATCGGTCGAGGAACCATGCTTATATATCAAGTCGAGTGGGAGCAAGATTGTCTTCCTAATATTGTATGTTGACGACATACTCTTGATTGGGAATGACATACCTCTCTAACTTCGGTAAAAGTTTGGTTAAAGAACCACTTCCAGATGAAAGATCTGGGCGAGGCACAAAGAATTTTGGGGATCCGTATCTACAGAGATAGATCACGACGGATGTTATCCCTCAGTAAGGAGTCTTATATAGATAAGATTCTTGAGAGGTTCAGCATGACCAACTCCAAGAAGGGGAACCTTCCAATGGTCTTTGGGATGCATTTGAGTAAAGCTCAGGCACCAAAGACATCGGAAGAGGTCGAGCGCATGAGTCGGATTCCTTATGCATCAGGTATAGGATCGATCATGTATGCCATGATATGCACACGTCCAGACGTGGCATATGCATTGAGTATGACGAGTCGGTACCAAGGCAATCCAGGTGAAACACACTGGATGGATGTTAAGAATATCCTTAAGTACCTACGGAGGACTAAGGATTGGGTATTGACTTATGGAGGTGACACTGAGCTATGCGCAATCGGTTACGCAGATGCTAGCTTACAAACGGATCGAGATGACTCGAAATCTCAGTCTGGATTCGTTTTTACTCTTAATGGCGCTTTGCAGGTCAAGTGGAAAAGCTCCAAAAAAGTGTTTATAGCAGATTCTACGACTGAGTCCGAGTACTATGCTGCTTCAGAGGCTGCGAAGGAAGCTATATGGATGCGTCAGTTCTTACAAGGACTAACTGTAGTTCCTAGTTCGGATGACCCGATCACCATCTATTGTGATAATAGTGGTGCCTTCTTCCAGGCTAAGGAGCCTAAGTGCAGCAACAAGTTTAGGCATGTACAACGGAAGGCTCACATGATCCGAGATTACGTGGAGCAAAGGGAGATAGTGATAGACAAGATTGCTACGGATGATAACGTCGCAGATCCTCTCACTAAACCATTGAGATATGATAAGCATGAAGGGCACGTTATTTCCATGGGAATCAAACGTGTTCCTGAGTTATATTAGTTGTTTTATATGGATTAGACACCTGTATCTTTTTCATAAAACTATCTATGAAATCATCGTTTTGTTTTATATTTTGTTTTTCATGTGGGTTGTACTGACAACATTGAACACCACAAAGTGAACTGAATTACATTATATTTGTTTTGGTCCGTAATCGCCTACATGAGCTGATAACTCTGGCAATTATTCTGTGCAGTCGATTGATGGTGGGTTCAACGAGCCATAAGTCAAACAGTTGACTGATCGATCACATATGCGAGTTATAATGATACCTCGCAGGACAATTTTGTGACAACGTTATGGAGTCCTAAATGTTTCAGAACATTAGGTGCCAGGTCGTGGATAGGACATCCATAGTGTTCCTAGAGTCGATTCTTTTGACTATCGACTGTCTCTTGAGATAAAGGCAGTTTTTGGGTGACTTTGGTTTCTTTCTCATGGTCGACCGTAACAGGAGGCTACGTAGATTTTCACTGGGTCATTTCATACTGCGCTTGTATCTGCAAGATTCGAGTTGAAGAAAATATCCAACCTTTATCAGGATATGATATTTCTCAGGGCCACTCGAGTAGCTGTAACTGAAATGCATGACCATGCTCGAATATAGATTCGTTTATCAGTTAAGTTACTCTCTAGTCGGGGAAACCACTCTTGATACTGATCACTTGTAAACTACGACCTTTGTGAATACGGACTTTGCAAATTGGTTTACATTGAGTGGGAGAAATTTATTATGGATATGAGAATCGGTTATCGCACATACACTTGTACGGACAAGTGGGAGATTGTTGGAGCTAGTGTCCTCCACAGTGAGTGCAATAACATAAATAAACCTCTGTAGGTTCACAGGGTATACTTTGTATAATAATCAGTTGATTAACGTTTATCAATAACGGTTGGCTTGCTAGATAAGTTTGACGTTATTGTCATACAGATGGCGGTGATCAACTGGTCACTAAAAGTCACACCTATAAGATGTGTTTGAGAGATGTGATTATTTGAGAAAATAATCATATTGATAACCTATTATATGACTAAAAGGTTAGTCTGTGTATTTGACTAAAAGGTTAGTCAATGTGATGATGAGACGATTATTTAATAATGATTAAATATAGTTAGCTGAGACGAATTAACTGTAATTCGTAAATTAAATATAAAATGTTATATTTAATTGTTGTATGTAATGTAAGCTAATTAAACATAAACCGTTATAATTAATTGGCAAGTTATAAATATACGGATATTTATAATTAATGATGTATTATAATGTCGGTCCATGTAAAAACGACGATTATAATATATTACATTATATTGGAAGCTAAAATGAACAAAAACGGATGTATCCAGATACACTCGGGTTTTAGTCAATGGGTAGTTATTTTGAGGAGACAAAAATCTCCTCATATAAACCTACCATGTGCCGTGAGAAACAGGAGAAGAGAATAGAAAATTCAGATTTTTATTTTTCTAACCTAATTTCTCACTGACTGCCTCCATCATTCACAGATCAGAAAAAGACAAAAGTTAACAGTAATTTTTGACAAAACACAAAACCTTCTTCTCAATAGTGAGATCGTGTAAGAGGTTTACTTTCTAGCAAAAGAAAAGGGTATTTCTCGGAGCATCTTGGGTGCAACGATTAGGAGGATATCTACTTTGATATATCTGTTCTTTACGCCAATTGCTAGGACCTGAGGTTGATTTCTAAATCTATACTCTTATTCTTGTTTTCGTTTATGACTAGTATAATCAAGTTATTACTGTTTCGTTATAATCCTATAATAATTGTATTGTGGTAATACCGATTTTCCACAGCTATGTCATCAGTTAGCGAAATAAATTGACGGAACAGAAGTTTAGGGCTAAATCTAACACGTATATTTTGAAAAACACAAATTCTCATTTGTGACGGACTGACCCGTCGCAACGGGTCAAATCCCCTTCACAAAGAGCAAGTGGGGGGCAAGTAGGGTGCAAATGGAGCCCCCCACTTACCTTGACACTTGCTCTTTGTAAGGTGATTTGACCCGTCGCAAGCTTGTGACGGGTCGCCTCATCACAAGTAATACTTATTGTTCGAAAAGTAGAGGAATAACGGTTAAAAATTGGAAAAACACACAGAGTATAATATAGAAAATTCCAAAATAAAAGTAGTGATCACAATTGGGTACATTTTACATAATTCTTTTTGAAAATGATAAAATTTCAAGTTTGTTAAAGCTAATTTCATCTCTTATTGACCTCTTGTTTCCCCCTTTTTAAACCCAAAAAACGCATCTTTTCTTTGAATTGAAAACACAAAAACCCTAAGCATACCTCTCTAATGGCGTCCGCAGCAGCAGCAACAACCCTCCAACATCATCATCACTTATCAACCTCCTCCCGCCATAACCAAACCTTGTTACTACAACCATCTCCCTCCACAATCAAACTCAATCCCAAACCCAAACTCCGTTCTCAAACCCTTAAAGTCTCGCAAAATCCCATTTCCACCTTCTTTTCACCGTCACCTCAAATCAATGGCGACGACGACGATGACGACGATAAGCCGAGAGAAGAATGCGGTGTTGTTGGTATCTATGGCGACCCTGAAGCGTCGCGCCTTTGTTACTTATCCTTACATGCTCTTCAACATCGCGGTCAGGAGGGCTCGGGTATCGTCACTGTTAATGAAGACGGAGTTTTGCAATCAATTACCGGTGTCGGTCTTGTTTCCGACGTTTTTAATCAATCTAAACTTGACCAACTTCCCGGCTCCTCCGCTATCGGCCATGTCCGCTACTCCACTGCTGGTAATTATATCACTCATTCCTATTTCTACTTATGCATTTCTGAATATTATTCTCTCCGTCGTCACGGTCATTTGTTGTCCTTACATTTTCGCATAAAGACCGAGGAAAGAGTGGGGGACCTTTTGTGGTTGACGTAGTGGACGACAAGTGGACACTAGATAACCTTCCAAATATAGAAAAGACAACCACTGATTGAGATATACTAATAGGATAACAATTGACTGGGATGGAGGGAGTATGTAATTATGGGTTTTATGTCTTTGCTAATTTGATTGATTGATTCTGCAGGAGCATCTATGCTGAAGAATGTACAGCCTTTCGTGGCGGGGTATAGATACGGGTCAGTTGGAGTGGCCCATAATGGTAATCTAGTTAATTACCAAAAACTACGGAATACTTTGGAGGATAGTGGTAGTATTTTCAATACTAGTAGTGATACCGAGGTTGTTCTTCATTTGATTGCTATTTCCCAGAAACGTCCTTTCTTTCTTCGTATTATTGAGGCTTGCCAGCAACTCGAGGGAGCTTACTCTATGGTGTTCTTGACCGAGGATAAGCTTGTTGCTGTAAGGGACCCACATGGCTTCCGTCCCCTTGTCATGGGGAGGAGGAGCAACGGGGCTGTTGTTTTTGCGTCTGAGACCTGTGCACTTGATTTAATTGATGCTACTTATGAGCGTGAAGTTTGTCCGGGTGAGATGGTTGTTGTAGACAAGGAAGGAGTTCGGACCTGTTGCTTAATGCCTCACCCCGAGCCAAAGCAGTGTATTTTTGAGCATATTTACTTTTCTCTTCCTAATTCTATTGTTTTTGGCAAGTCTGTGTATGAGTCAAGACATGCCTTTGGAAAGATTTTAGCGACTGAGGCGCCTGTTGAGTGTGATGTGGTTATTGCTGTGCCTGACTCTGGTGTGGTCGCGGCCCTAGGTTATGCGGAACAGGCAGGTGTGCCCTTCCAGCAAGGGTTGATTAGGTCTCATTATGTTGGTAGGACGTTTATTGAGCCGTCCCAAAAGATTAGGGACTTTGGTGTTAAGCTGAAGTTAGCACCCGTTAAGGCGGTTTTGGAGGGTAAGAGGGTGGTTGTTGTGGATGATTCCATTGTTAGGGGTACAACATCCTCAAAAATTGTTAGGTTACTTAAGGAGGCGGGTGCTAAGGAGGTGCATATGAGGATTGCTAGCCCACCTATCATTGGTTCTTGCTATTATGGAGTGGATACTCCTAGCCCTGAGGAGCTAATTTCAAATAGGATGAATGTGGACGAGATTAGGGATTTCATTGGGTGTGATTCACTCGCCTTTTTACCTCTTGATCGTTTGAGGAATTTGTTGGGTGGTGAATCTCGGAATTTCTGCTACGCTTGTTTTTCAGGAAAATACCCGATTGAGCCTACGGAGTTGAAGGTCAAAAGGGTTGGGGATTTTGTGGATGATGGTTTAACTGGAGGTTCTGATTCTATTGATGGGGGTTGGGTTCAAGCGCCTAGAGTCCTCAAGTAGAGAAAGCTGGTGGTCATTAGTAGGCAATGACGGTGTGCCGTTTGCCCATGATGATGACGACGATGATAATCAAGTTCATTACGCTGCTGAGTACACAGAGGGCTCAACCATGGAGTGAGGTGACATGAATGATGACTCCAGAATGCAGAGGGGGTTTAATCTGAGATAAGCTATGTCTCCGTATAAAAAGTTTTGATTTTTTGTTAGTATGTTGGTTTTACATTACTGCTACTGCTAATTTCTGCGATCTACCTGTTTCACTTTTCATTTCTGTGCTCTTGTGGTTGTGATCTTCTGCTTTGACAGTACACATGAGCTTATTATGTTTTCAGTTCATTCTCTTTGTACTGGGTCTAACTTAACTATTTCATTAGACATTTGGCACTTTAACGAACGCTCAATTGAAAACTTAGCTTATCAGCATGTTAACTTTGTCAGTTGAAAGGAGCATCAGAAAAATATAGGCCTAAAATAAGCCTGAATCGGAAGTCTTTGTCAATATTCAAACTAAAGTAGCCATTTAAACAATCTTAGGCTGTTATTTTTTTCCGGTGCGCATCTTAGGCTGTTATTCTGAAGGCTTTTGTTGGAATAGTGTGGTAGAGTGCAGAAATATTATTCCTGCAAATGATTCTGTGTAAACTGGCCAACCTGCAAAAGTAATTGCATGGATAGAGCATGAGAAAGCCGATATGTATATGCATTATTTTAGTCTGTTGTACCTAATATATGGCAAAAAAGCAGATTCACAGACGTCAGTAAGACCATGTTTGTCAGAGTGGGATTAAGTTTGTTATTTTTTAGCTTGTTAAGTGCCCCAGGAGTTAATGAAATAAGGACGCCAACAGGCGCCATTCTACTGATGCACCGATATCATATTTTTTACCTTAGTTTAAAAAAGCGCGTAAGACGCAGTGAGGCGCTAGACAAAGCGCATCAGAGGGCCTGGAGCGCATGGAATACAAAAGGTTCCACCTAAGACGCATGAGGCACACCCTAGGCGCACAAGGTGCAATTAGTTAGACGCACTCGAGGCGCATTACTTTGCAATTCCATATTTTTTTTCCAAATGACAGGCCATTTCCCATTGTTGCAAAAGGTGCATAGGTAGCAAAATGCTGCATAAAATTCATGAGCCCTTTTCCAATATGAGTAGTTTACTCCAGGGAAAGTTGTTTGAGTACCCATTTTAGTACCCGATTCCTTGAAAGAAAAGCTGTTGGCCCACCTGAATATAGGCTGGGGTGGCACGAGTCTTGGTTTCAACTTTCGTGAGGTAGTCCAGTTTTTCCTGTGCAGTTGTATGCACACCTTATACCGACATTTCACAACTGAAATACTATTTGTGGAATAAAGCGGGAATGGCAGTCATATTCTGAAACTCGATCACTAGGAGTGTTTTGCAAAACTCACTTCTGGAGACATTGCATATAAATTCTGCAGCTTTTGCTTCTAGGAGTATAGAGGATCCAGTCTCGTCAATTGCTTCAAAGGTAATATTCATCCTGCAAGTGTGTAGCATGTGTTTGTTGAACACTTGTTTCAGTTCTGCTTATAACGAGTATTTCAGACTGTTGAATTTTAATTTCATAATGTATCACTAGAGCTGGCAAGTCTGACCCGACCCAAAACCGACCCGACCCGACTCGAGAATACTGCAACCCGAAACCGACCCGACCCGATGACGACCCGTAACCCGTTGACGACCCGAAAATCAGTGACCCGAACCCGACCCGACATTGACCCGACCCGATATTGACCCGATTAAATTGACTCTCTGACAATTATTAACCTTAATAATGATCAAAATGAAAGTGATTTATTGGTTAAATTGATATGTTTGACTTAATAATGAATTAATTAAACCAAATAATAATTTAAAACTAGATTTAATGGAAAAATATTGAAATATTGCGAAAAAATAACCGGACCCGACCCAAACCCGACCTGACCCGATGTATCATTTGACCCGAAAATGACTAGACCCGAACCCGACCCGACCCGACCCGAAAGGACTGTCTGACCCGATACGACCCAAACCCGACATGACCCGACCCAAACCCGATCCGACTGACCCGATTGCCACCCCTAGGTATCACTAGTGTAGGATACACTTTTATCTTCATTGCTCCGGGTGCCACATTGACTACTACACCCAAGATAGAATCATACATCTTTCCGGTCAAACTCAGGGATTGGGACGTGGAGCCAGTGACACTGTCACTCTTCCTGCAGTTGTCTGAAATCTGCAAAATTTACATGAGCAAGCAGTCGGGGCTGATGGGATTGCCATTCTCTCATTTTTGGTACATACTTGTTGGTCGGCGCCAATTTTGATGAAATAATTGCGAAAATAAATAGGCGAAAACAGACATGTACTTCTAATGGCAGAATACTTCATTCATCCGTTCCATTGAGATGTTTACCCTCCCTCTCTCTAACCTTTTCACTTCTTTTGTCCTTTGTATCCCAATTACACCCCGCCCTACACCACCGACATCCAACACCTTCAACACTTACAGACCTAAGAGTTCGTTTGTCACTACTTCTCTACCCCTTTCGTATCCAATTTCGCTGGCGACCAAAGCTGTGGGTTTTTTTGGTGACGTCAACTCAAAACAATTTCCGGCGATGTGGGTTTTCTGGTGACATCAATGCATAACAGTTTTCGGCACTACTCTTTCCGACGACTCGCTGGTGCAATAGTTTTCTAGATATTTCACTTTGATTTTTGCAGATCTAACATTTAGATTTGAAATTTGAAAGATAAACTAGTGTTTGTACCCGTGCAATGCACGGGTTAGTTTTCTTATTTTAGTACATCTATAGTATTGTTTATATTGTGCTTTAGGTGTGTTTGAAAATACGTGGCTCTATATTTATCAGGCAAAGAAACAAAAGAATGAGCATGTTATTCTATACTTTATTGCATAACATACTTTAGTGAAGAGATAAATGTAAGGTAATGACGTAATATAAACATGTAATATCTCTAAATGAATGGATAGTATGTATAATGATATTTATCACTTAATTTTACATATAACTTAGCGGCTCAATAGCTTACATGCATAATATTCATATTAAATCTTACTTGTGTACTAACGTTTCTTGTAAGCTTTTTTTTAATTATTTTTTATATTTCATGTATATGTGTCTCCTTATAATAATAGGGACTGATATACATACCATCAGTATGTTATACATTGTTGTCTTAACTAATTTGTTAATGAAATTTAAAAGTCGTGATAAAATTTTATATTTTGTACATGCACATTGCTGAATTTTTAGTGTCGAGACTTAGCTCCTTAATATAGTTTATCACAAGCGAGTGTCTTACATTAATAAAATAAGGAGAGAGTGTTAGTGTTACTCTCTCACACATTTTTATCTTGTACCCATTTATCTTCACCATTGTACTACGGAGTATTAGTTTTATGATCAACACTAGTTTTAAACCCGTGCAGAATTGCACGAGTTTGGTTATTAAATGAGCAATAAGCAAAATGTAATTATATATATATATATATATATATATATATATAAATATTAGGATTAAAATGCAAAAAAATAGAGTAATAATTTAAGAATAACAATAATCAAGGACATGTATAGTTAATAAAAAGATGCCGTGTTTATATAGAAAGAAGATAACAAATTTTCTAAAATTTCAATATTTTTTCAAATGACATTTTTTAATATAAGAATAAAATCAATTATATGTGAAATTTCCACAGCGATTTGTAATACCGAAGAAACTTTGCAAACAAACATACAAAATTATTAAATTAAAAAGAAACTTGGAAAAACATTTCCTAATTACCTCATCGTCCGGGCATATCTTTTTCTATCTTCTCGAAGTTGTGCATATATTTCGTATAAAAAATCCATAAGTTGTTCTTCAAAATCAATTATTATAATATGTAACATATCTATATGACAAAAATATATCAAAAATACAAACTATTACCTAGGTAGCACCAAAACGG
Source organism: Heliosperma pusillum (assembly GCA_022085475.1). NCBI lineage: Eukaryota > Viridiplantae > Streptophyta > Magnoliopsida > Caryophyllales > Caryophyllaceae > Heliosperma > Heliosperma pusillum. The sequence continues at coordinate 159,212 of JAIUZE010000985.1, read as the reverse complement.
ACATAAACACATAATATGGCCTCCCCTGAGATGTCGTCATGTTTCTTAAATTTAATTAAAAAAAATATTTATAGTTATAAAAGCACAACTTTATTTTTATAAAAGTACTAAATTTAGAATAAATATTCAAGTAAGTACTATATGCTAATTAGTTGAAACATAAATATTTGAATAGGGTTCATTAGGTGTCCGACACGTATGTGGAAGTGTCGTGCGTTGTCGGTGTCCGACACAGACACGTCAGATGGTAGAAGTATCTGTGCTACCTAGGAATCACCTACTTGAAATTATAAGTGTATAATTACAATACCACTTCGTTGGATTCATTGAAATGTTGACGTTTGCTTTTTGCGCACTATTTATAAGTGATGAGAATATTCAATATAACTTCTAATGTATAATATAAAGAAATAGTCATGTCATACATTATTTTTAATTGTCTTACAGAGTGCATTATGAATATCAAATTTATATAGAAATATACATAAAATTATAGATTACTTTGTCTAATATATTATTGTCTTGAATTTTAAATTTTATAAAACAACGTAGCGTGTTATGAATTTATGTAGTAAAAGAGGTATTTATCATTATGTAAAATTTGTAATAAAAACTTGTCCAATAATATAACAAAAATGAAATATATTTCCTTTGTCTAAGTGAATAGTTTACGTATTTTTTTATTTTGTGAGAGAAAAATAAAGTGAACGCATGAACCGTCTCAATAAATTTTTAGAAGGATAATAGGCTATTGGACCATAACTTGGCCGCAAAACTTGATGGAGGAAAATAAGTCATTGATTGACTGATACCCTAAGCCCATTTCACATACCATTCAGAGTCACTTCGCCAGTTTAAATACTCTGTATTTATATATCCTAAAATATTATACCCTAGGCTGTCACATATCGTCTTCATCCCTCTCTATATATATTCTGCCCCTAGTTATAGAGAGAGATGGTAACGCTACAACCATTATCACCAACGCCACTCAAAATGTGTGAGAGTGAATAGTAAGATACTTCATACAGTATGTAACTTTTATTTAAGTGGCTTTAACAAAAGTTGTAGTGGCGTTTTCACATCCCTAGTTATAATGTCACCTTAGTTTCAAATTAGTCAGACAAATGTTTTTAGGATTTCTTAAGGTTATTGATTTTAAATGTTTTTAAATTAGTCCAAATGAATTTTGGTTTTCCTTAAGCTAAACCTCTATGAGGCTCTATGAGGAAATTGGATAGAAGATGAATCTACAAAAGGTGATTTTTTTTATTTACATTTTATATAAATAATTTGATTAATTCGATCTCGTCAAAATATACCTAAAAATTCAAACATTGATTTCACAATGGTTATTAAATTTAAAATATTTTTATTAATCATTACTTTTTAGGTATTATTAAATTAAGTTATTAAGAGCCGGTACGTTGCCTCGAATTATTTTAAACCGTCAAAGCAACTGTATAATTTTTTATTTAGGTTTTGAATATTTTTAGTACATATGATATTTATAAGGTATATGGCCAAATATTAATATTCTACTATGAAAAAATAAATGTAATTTATTATGAGTAATATTTTGATGTGGCTAATGCTGCAGAAATGTCATATTCAAAATTTTCCGTTCTCAAATTACTCTTGTTTCCTTTATTTTTTATATTATTGTTGGTAAAATATTTGATGGGTACTGGATTAATCGTTGACAATTTTTTATTTTTTATTTGTTTGAAACTGTTAAATAACAAATTTATTTAAGTTTAATTTTTATTTTTATGTTTATTTTTATTTTTAATCTGATGGGTATTGGAGTTGCTAAATTAAGGAGCATAAGTAGAGAATAATAAGAAGATAGACAAATTGAAGAAATAGTAGAAATTAATTAAGTAGGAAAGGAAGAGAGGATAATTAATTAAGAGAAATAATGGTGGGACCATTTTCTTTTTTCATTCCCTTAAATTAAACAGCCAATAGGAAGAGTGTAAATGTTATTGCTTTAGTATATATTTTTAGTACATATGATATTTATAAGGTATATGGCCAAATATTAATATTCTACTATGAAAAAATAAATGTAATTTATTATGAGTAATATTTTGATGTGGCTAATGCTGCAGAAATGTCATATTCAAAATTTTCCGTTCTCAAATTACTCTTGTTTCCTTTATTTTTTATATTATTGTTGGTAAATTATTTGATGGGTACTGGATTAATCGTTGACAATTTTTTATTTTTTATTTGTTTGAAACTGTTAAATAACAAATTTATTTAAGTTTAATTTTTATTTTTATGTTTATTTTTATTTTTAATCTGATGGGTATTGGAGTTGCTAAATTAAGGAGCATAAGTAGAGAATAATAAGAAGATAGACGAATTGAAGAAATAGTAGAAATTAATTAAGTAGGAAATGAAGAGAGGATAATTAATTAAGAGAAATAATGGTGGGACCATTTTCTTTTTTCATTCCCTTAAATTAAACAGCCAATAGGAAGAGTGTAAATGTTATTGCTTTAGTATATAGTAGATATTGAAAAATTAGTCCAAATGATTTTTGGTTTTCCTTAAGCTAAACCTCTATGAGGCTTTATGAGGAAACTAGTTTTAACCCCGTGCAAAATTGCACGGAGATGTTTTTATGAAAAATAGTAAAGATATTATTAACGAAACATACATGATATAATTGGTGGAATTTATGAAATTACCCAAATATATTTTACAAACATTAATTCTTGTGTAAGGCGCTTTTACACTAAATTAGTGACAAATTGGTGTCTCAATAACTTAGTGAGATATCGTCTCTTCAAAGTTTATCTGTATACTACCCAAGTTTTGAAAAGTGGGATATTTGTCTTTAATTGATTTTCTAATACTAATTCAGTGTAAAATGATTTTAGTCAAAACCAACCCTTTTTCAAGTAGCCTAACAATCCAAAACCTTTATTTGTCTAAGACTAAATTATAAGCTCCTACCAAATTATACTCCATATAATTTCACGACCACTAAACAAATACATGTATTAATGATGATAATTCAAACAAATTCAAATACATTTTTAAAAAAAAAAAGAGATTTGCTCTTAAGACGTAGATCTTCTGCATCTTGGCCAATGTTCAGGCATGAAATGTTTACGTCCCAGTCTGGTATAGTGGTATTAGACGATTTTCCATGCCTGGTTCAAATTTTAGTATTTTTTATAGTAAATTTCAATATAGATGTTTGAATTATCTTCGTTGATAGATTAATTTGTTAAAAAATCATTACCATTAGTCCTTTTTATTATTTGTTGAAGTCATTTTTTTTGTTAAATTTATTGTGATTTTCATCAAAAATAGTAAAAAGTATTGAGAAAGAAAGTATTTCCGTTGTTTCAATTATTTGTGTATATTTTATTACAATATCTAAGATAAAATTTCAAAAAATGACTTAAGCGGAGGGAATAAGATTTATAAAGTCAAGGGTAAAATTGAGAAAATAGGAAAAATGTCAACGACGCTTAGTTTTTTGTTGCCGTTTTATAAAAAAGTCCCCAAATATTTTCAATCGATTTTTCGAGTTCGGGTTTATTTGACCATGTCTTTTATTTACTCCAAATGAGTTATATAAGACAAATGAAATATATGAAGAGGCTAAATTAAAAATATAGCCAAAAAATAGTAAAAATAAATAAATATACACATGAAAAAACTCTAAAGTTTAAATTATAAAAGAAAGTAATGGAGAAAAAAAAGCGGGGTCCACCACTACTTTTATTCCCATGTATATTGAAGAAGAAAAAAAAATTGTTGGGATGGCGTGGGTTAATGTAGGGGCTCTATATGTTTGAGTTTTAATATAAAGAGGATTGGATAGATGATGAATCTACAAAAGGTGATTTTTTTATTTACATTTTATATAAATAATTTGATTAATTCGATCTCGTCAAAATATACCTAAAAGTTCAAACATTGATTTCACAATGGTTATTAAATTTAAAATATTTTTATTAATCATTACTTTTTAGGTATTATTAAATTAAGTTATTAAGAGCCGGTACGTTGCTTCGAATTATTTTAAACCGTCAAAGCAACTGTATAATTTTTTATTTAGGTTTTGAATATTTTTAGTACATATGATATTTATAAGGTATATGGCCAAATATTAATATTCTACTATGAAAAAATAAATGTAATTTATTATGAGTAATATTTTGATGTGGCTAATGCTACAGAAATGTCATATTCAAAATTTTCCGTTCTCAAATTACTCTTGTTTCCTTTATTTTTTATATTATTGTTGGTAAAATATTTGATGGGTACTGGATTAATCGTTGACAATTTTTTATTTTTTATTTGTTTGAAACTGTTAAATAACAAATTTATTTAAGTTTAATTTTTATTTTTATGTTTATTTTTATTTTTAATCTGATGGGTATTGGAGTTGCTAAATTAAGGAGCATAAGTAGAAAAGAATAAGAAGATAGACGAATTGAAGAAATAGTAGAAATTAATTAAGTAGGAAAGGAAGAGAGGATAATTAATTAAGAGAAATAATGGTGGGACCGTTTTCTTTTTTCATTCCCTTAAATTAAGCAGCCAATAGGAAGAGTGTAAATGTTATTGCTTTAGTATATAGTAGATTTCTATACAAAGAACATGAGCTGTAACTAAAGACTTAGATGATATACTTTAACTATTAGCAAATAGCTAATGACATATAACTTATGCAAATAATACTTTTATAATCAATATGCACTCGATAGATATAACGAAGAAATATAATATAAATCTCGTTCTTAGTGAACTTTTATGTGAGCAATTTTAATTACACCGATAAATTCCAAGGAAATAAGAATAACAATTTTTAAAATGTTACATTTTATGTTATAATAATATATTTTGTAATACATGTAATTAAGATTATATTTGAGATAAAGAGTACGAGGGTAAAGTAAGGAGTACAATTTTTGAGGTGAACTCCAATAATTATTATTATTAGTAGAAAATGGACAAAATCAACTACATGTTTTTCGGAATCACACGATAAATAGAAATTTATTCATATACGACTCCAAACATAGATGTTTCCTCTACATTCACCAAGACTATAATAAAAAAATGTCCTCCCTAAGAACTATCAGATTTCCTAATTAATGAGGAAAGAAATTATACACAAATCATTTAAAGAAACTTTGATTTGTAATTCGTTGGGAAAAATTATTAAAATAAAAAAAGAAGTGTTAAACGCGAAACTAAAGTGTAGGAAATAGTGAAAGATAATTTAGTACAATTCACAAACTTTTGACAATTAATAGTTCAAGGGTTAGATTATATAATGTAACCTTTCAACCACTTATTAGAGATTCATGCTGTTATTTTAAATATTACACATGCATTAATATAGAAAAAGAAAAACCGACCAAAATGAAAAAGCATTAAAACCAAATAAAAATATGTAAAGAAGCGAGATTCATAGCCATAATATTAATTTCATGCAATGCTATCGATATGTGAGTATATCGTCCTGCAATTTGTAAATACAAAAATAATAATAACAAATTAGATTATAATTAATTCGAAACATAATAAAGAAAAACAGCAAAACAACTAATTTAGTTATCTAAGTATACTTTACAATTTACATACAAATTTTTGGAATAAAATTGAAAATTATGATTCTTATATAATGGTGAAGGGAAAAAAAAAGTCATCATTAAATAAAATAAATATAGCTAAATAAATAGGCTACATTGATAACAAAAGTTATGAGAGGAAGATCAAAGGTTTGCATTAGTTCTTTTTTTCCTTTTTTTGGTATGTTTGTGTGTTTGCAACTTATATTGTTTTTAAAAAAAATCGTTAGCTATAAGAGCATCTCCAATGGTTTAGCTTGAGAACTTGCTTGCAAATTTTTAAAATTAAGATTTTCGACAGCTAAATATATGTAATAACATATATATACTTTCTCCTATTATATCATTTCTTCCCTCTTTCTTTTTTGGGTAAGTCGAGTTTCTTCCCTCTTTCTTTTTTTTTTTGGTTGTGAGGTTGTGTGTTTTGTGTGGTCCAAATTCATTTGTGAATGTGGTAGTGTATTTTGCGTGGTCCAAATCTATTTTCTTAATCCTTGTTCAAAAGGAAATGGGAAGAAATTGCTGAATATGAGGGGGTATGTTCTAACCTCGAACTACTTATTTGAATATTGAAACTTGTGATGCAAAATTAACCATGTCAAGTGATGAATATTTGATTCCTTCAGAACTTTTTTCATCATAGACAAATGTTTTATATATATATATATATATATAGTATAGTATACAAATACGTGGTTGTATAGTAGACAAATAAAATGTCACAACTTTCATCCTATCTAATTATACGGATAATTTGACAGTATTACAATTTTTATCTAGGTTAACTAACATAATGTGTTTATGTACGTAGTACACGTTTTACTTGTATGCGTTAGCTTAAAAAGAAAATAAATTCAATTACTTACTTAAAGTTCTCCATTAATACTAATTAAATTATCATATTTTATTTAATTATATATTCATATTTGATTGTACAACTTGCATAAAATTTTAGAATCTATGATCAAATTATTGTTTTCATTTTCCCTTTTTTTAGTATTGTTTTTTATATTTAAGGTTGCTTTGGTTAACGGTGGTTGTGTAAGAGACGCGATGAAAAACATGTCGTTAAGAAGGGTGTGTCTAGTGGGCGAGAGAGGGTGGTGATAGGCTGGTATGATTTGCTTTTTTGCTTTAATTTATTTTTTCTCACGCAATGTATTTAAATTATATTGTTACGCAAAGTGGTTTCAAAAAAATTTACTTGGAATACTCTATATTTTCCCTGCAATACGATATGAAGTATTAATTTTTCTAGGCTTTTAAAATATATGAAAACGTTATATGGAAAAAATATGTTAAAAACATGTTTTTAACTCTCTTTCGTGTCCAATTAACTTAAATCGAGTTGTATATATCAAAAGAGAGGATACCATTTATAAACAACGCAAAGTTTAGAGTTGAAATGTGATTGTTATTTATCGTATAGCTTATTCTAACAATCATATCCTAAAAATCAATGTTTTTTTATTCAATTATTGCTTACTTTAAATTAAAATCCCAAATTTAATGTTTGTTGTAGTCTCATTTGTGTTTAATGCATTAAGTTTTTTTTAACTTTTTTCTTTATTATTTTTTGAAATAATTGATGATGACGTGACTTGATAAAAAGCTATTAAAAGGGAGAATGGTGAGTTTTGGTGCTTTAGATTGTCTTTTTATTATATTTATAGATATCGTGAAATGCACGAAAGTGGCTTTGCCCCTTTAAGTTTACTCAGTTGTGAAATTAGGCCCATCAAGTATCAATTGTAGCGATCAGGCCCCTTACGTTTAACAGATAATGAAATACAACCCCAATTATTATTTTTCACTTAAATTTCAACAAAATTCCATTTTATATTTATATTATATACAACTAATAACACATAAAATTTCCAATTTCATCTTTATTAATTTATATGAAATTAATTTTTCAGTTAGGGAATAAATTTACACCTATCTATAATAAATGAAATAAAAATAAGATAAAATTTATAAAAGTATTTTTATATTTATAATAAATTGTCTAACAATTATAAAATATCTGAAAACTCGCTATTACAATTATATATATATAAAAGCTGTAACATTATAAGAAAAATATTTTTTATATTTGACTAACATGATAATAAAATGAAATTTTAGTGGAATATTCATGAAAAATCCGGGTTTCATTTCACTTTCAATTAAAGTAAAGTGGCTTGATTGCTAGAAATTAAAATTAAGGGGTCTAATTTCACTATTGAGTAAAGTTAAAGGGGCTAATTGTCACTTCCGCATCGTGAAGTGGTGATCAATAGTTGGATCTTAAAATTTTTGAGTGTATTACACCATAGCAGCTAAGATTAATGCTCGCTTGGAATAGAGATAATTATTACGGAGTAATAAAACTTAAATGAATTAGAATATGGAGGAAAGTGATGGGGGAGTGGAGATAGAAATGGAGGAATATGGTACAATAGTCAGTAAAAGTTCCTACCTCCCCCCTAATGCATTACATATACATGGAGGTGATAATTCCTCCCTCACCTTCTCTCTCCACCCTCCACAATCACCACAAATCACCAATCTCCTCTCATTTCTTCTTGTTTTAGCTGCTATTAGTCTGTAATAATTACGTTCATTTCAAGTGAGCCTTAAATATCACCATTTCAAAATTAACAAGTTGGATCCTTCCGCAGATCTTTAAATCGCCGGTACAAATTGCTTCTTTACAAGCTTAAAACTTGTCTATCTTTACAACCTCGTACTACTTTTAAGCTTGTTATTTGAGATAAACATGTTGTAAATATGCAAATTGCCATTTTTTTTCAAAATCTTTTACAAATTTTAAAACCTATGAATCATTGTTTTCCATTGTCCATTATCATTGTTTGTTCATATATATAATTAGTTAATCTTAAGAGATGCTATTTACCTTGAGTTCTGTCAATATACAACATCCCCTTATATACAAATAATCTATTCTAAAGTTAGCTCAAGATTGACAAGATTCTTGGCTAATTACAAGCAAGTCGAACGTATGATTAGCCTAATAATAAGAAACTAATTAACATAAAAGTAGCTAACAAATATGTACCAAATATACAAAAGAATATTCTAATTGACATATTCTAATACCCCCCTCAGACAAAGCGAGAGGAGGGCGGATGCTGAGACTGGACCAGAAATTGTCAAACAAGATCTTGGGCAGTCCTTTCGTGAATATATACGCAAATTGGTAGCGCGATAAAACATGACGGACTTGAACCTGACCGAGAGGAACCATTTCGCGAACAAAATGGATGTCGAGTTATATATATATATATATGCTTGGTTTGATGGTGATTAATTGGACTTCCGCACAAATATATAGCTGAAACAGTATCACAATACACCACTGTGGCTTTTTGAATGGGGCAGTGAAGTTCAAGTAACAAATTCTGAATCCAACATGACTCGGCTACGACATTGGCCATGGCTCGGTATTCTACCTCGTCATTTGGTCGGGATATTGTGGATTGGCGTTAGGAGGACCATGAGACGAGATTATCACCAAGATACAAGCAATAACCGGAGGTAGAGCGTTGGAGCACCCATCCCAATCAGCATCACTATAGGTAGTCAAAGTGGATGTGAAAGAAGCAGTCAAGTGAAGGCCATAATGAGTAGTACCTCGGAGATAGCGAATGATACGTTTAAGAGCACAAAAGTGAGCTTCGCGAGGATCATGCATATACAAACAGATTTGTTGCACTGCGTAGGAGATGTCGAGGCTCCATAAATGTCAAATATTGAAGGGTCCCTAAAAGGCTTCGAAACAAGGCGGGGTCCGCTATAGGAGTGCCAGAATTGGCGCTTAATTTGGGTTTAGTATCCACTGGGGTTCGAGCTGGTTTACAAGAGGTTATTTTTGCCCTACCAATAATGTCCTCTACATATTTTTGCTATGAAGAAACATGCCCTGAGCATGTCGGACAACTGTTATGCCGAGGAAAAAAATTAAAGAATCGAAGTCCATCATTGCAAATTCGGAGAGAAGATGTGACATAATTTCATCCCGGAGTGCATAAGTAGAATTAGTAAGAATAATGTCGTCAATATATAAAAGAAGATAGGCCACATTAGCACCATTATGATAAATGAGTAACGAATTATCCGACTTGCCATGAATAAACCCGATTGTGGAGACATATGTAGCAAATCGTTGGTACCACGCACTAGGCGCTTGTTTGAGGCCAAAAAGGGACTTTATAAGAAGACATACATGATAGGGACGATTGCGATCTCAAAATCCGGGCGGTTGATGTATATAAACTGTCTCGGGTAAGAAGTGACCATGTAAAAATGCATTCTTTGTTGGGTTCATTAACCATCTTATTAGACAAATCTAATAAGGAACTAATGAACTTTTTAATTTAGTTATGCAAGATCTAGTGCATGCAAACAAAATAACAAAATAAGGAGAAAGATATTTTCCTCACATTCTATATGATACGAAATGGGCACAAGATTATTATACTTAATTTACAATGTTATTATACCTAAGATCTAGTGCATCCTTCCAACTCTTTTTCTTGAGCTACAATGTTAATGGAATGAATCTCCTTAAGCCTCAATTTTAGAAGCACTCCTTTTACTTGCACCTACACTATCCAAAGTCTCCACTTATATTATTATACTTGATAATATTAGTGAAACCCCTCAAAATATATCAAATATTATTATTACTACACTTAGTAATAATATGAGAGTATTAGAAATATTATAAACTTAGTTCCACTATCAACTTCCTTAAGTTGTTGTGTGAGAATGATAGATGATAAAACTCTAGAATTGTTCATCTAAAAAATGAGAACTTATTATCATGATAAGGGGGTGGGGGCCGACGGTTTTGGGCATGAGGAAGGGACAAGCATGCTTCCCTTTTCCTCTTACCCAAAAGAATAGAGTAGGTCTTAGGCATTTAGGTGAAATGAATGTGTTTTTAAGCATTAAACCAACAACTAATTATCACTCTAATACCACCCACCTAAACCGGCCCCTTAAACATAAAATGGACTCCATTTAACTTTGTAATTTGTCATATGTCACATTTGTGACATGTGACATGTTACATGTGAAAGTCCATAGACCTTAATTAGACTCCTCTAATTAGTTGCTAAATTACTTGTTAATTTAGTATTTAATGATCTATGTAATATGCATGCAAATATAAAGACATTTATATAAAAGAAAAAATTTCCTCACATTGATATGGAAATAATATGGGCACAACAAGAACACCTTCTTGTTGTTCTTGAGCTAATAATATGGATGAACAAGAAATCTCCAAACTAGAAGACCTCCTTCAAGTTGCACCAAGATGACACCAAATAATCTATCCTTATTATTAACTAGATAATAAGATAGATGATATACTACTAATATTAGACTATATTACTACACTAGTGATGATCGGTTCGTCGTCAGAACAAACATCAAAAATAACCCAATAAAAGTAGTATAAAGGGGTCGAAATCCACGAGGATGGTGGGGTCAACTACTAGTTCGATTAAATCCTATTCTAGCCTAAAATATGACGGATTGGAAAGTTGACTAAAAACTAGGAAAAACAAGTAATCGCTAAGTAATAAAGATGAAAACAATTAGGGGAAAGGCTAGGGTAAAGGGTTCACCTTAGGGGGATTTAATGGGTTAGTCGGGTAACTAGCGAAAGGGGTAAATAATTCGAGTAAAATCGATTGCTAATGTCTCAACAATCGATAATCATCAACAAAGCTATCGCATTTGTCTCAAATCACCCATATAAACACTTAGTCTAATCGTCTCTACCACCGTCGCTTAAGAGAAGATCAAACCATGTTTGATAAAAAGGCAACTTTCGTTCACCCATTCCATCAAACACTTGGTGTTCATATGGGCAATACCCAAATCATTTACCACAAACTTACTAATTAACCAACCTAATACCCCACATGATCCACCCTTAGGCTCCCCTAAACCCTAGAGGATAATCTACTCACACATGGTAAAGGAAATCAAAGCACTAAAGGGAAGGGGGAGTTCAATCAACATTATGCTATGAGAAGAATAAAGATAACAATCAAAAGATGAACTATAAACTAGAAATGGAAATTAATTGCATAAACAATAAAAAAGATGAGAGATTTAATACCAAACAAAACTTATATTGATGAATATGGGGGAATGTCTTCACCCAAGTCTTCAATACAAACCCCAAGAAATGAAATGAAATACTAGAATCAACAACTTGAAAATGAGAAACTAAACTAGATTAGGGAAATATTAGGAGAGTAATTAGGGATTAATTTAGGTTACAAATTTCTAGGGTTTCGTGCTAAGGAGAATGTAAAAACTGCTTACAAAATAATAAGGGGGGGTATATATAGGTATCTCGAAATAAAGGAAGAAATTAGAAGAAGAGGCGAATTTTTCAGTCTTGTGTTCCCGGCCGGTCGACCGGCCGCCGGGCCTCTGACCGGCCTGGAGCACATCAGTGACTTCAGGAACTCCGTCTTCAAAATCTTCAAAATTTCACTAAGTATGGAGAATGGGGGTCTGGGCCGGTCGACCGGCCGCCGGTCCCCCACCGACCTGGAGCAGATTTGTACTCACATATGCTTCTGATGTAGGTGTAGGCCGGGTAGTCGACCGGCCGCCGGTCGACCGGCCGGCACTACCTGACCCATTTTCTTCCCTTTCTCAACTTCTTCATATGTGGAGTCGAGGCCTGGGCCGGTGGACCGGCCGCCGGTCTGGGGACCGGCCAGCACCACCTGATGACATATTTCTTCATTTTTCATCTCATCTTCGAATCCCGACTCATGCAAGGTCTTTATGCACCGATTTCCTCATTTCCGCCTTAATTCCTGCAAATTGAGATCGATATTCATAGCGCGGGAAATCGGGAAATAAAATGCAATTAAAGACACGCAAATCCGTGTAAACGGACCAAAATGGGGACGAAAATGAGGTAAAAATGTGACTAATTAGATGCTTATCAAAATTCCCCACACTTAAGACTTACTCGTCCCCGAGTAAGTGAACAAAATTCGAGACCCATAAGTACCCTTATTCAACACTACACTAATACTAAGACTACTACCTAAACTACTAATAATATCCGACGGTAGGCAATTAACGGGCCTCCTCCGTCCCTTCAACTCACAACGAGATACTCATGAGGTAGAGTACCTCCTTGCAAGGCAAGTAGGGGCTTGCTCAAAACCTCGACGCATCCAAATGAAAAACACGTAAGAACACGACAAAGATGCATCTAACAAAAGAAAAATCACATGCCTCATCCATGTGACGGAAATATCTAAAAGGAAAACCGTTTAAATTATGCATGATCCTTGTAAGCCACTAATATCATAAAGCATGGAAAAATATTCGCCTCCTAGCGGTGCAAGTCTAATGAAAATTTCGAACCCCGTCTACTATTTGCTTGGCCAAGAGCGATAAAATGGAAGATGGAAATGAAATCCTCGTGACGTTATTAAGCACAATAGCATATGGAATTCACGTTTCTCAAATAAATGAGACACAAGGGTCGTCCCGTCTCACTATGCAACTTCAAAGGTGAATGATTCAAGAAGGATAAAAGGAAATTGAGATTTGAGTCTTATTGCTTGGAAAATTTTTCATTTCACACTTTGCTTTCTTTTTCTTTTTCTTTCTTTTTGATTTGCATTTTGGTTTGCAATTTTTGGCATGAAAGCACACGGTTTCCGTCAAGGACATGCGGTCGGAACCAACAATAGGGGTATCCCCACCGTAGTGGCATCGAAAGGGGGCCTAGATATGGGCCCACTAGAATCCCTAGAAGTTCCGTTTTGCACTTCCTCGACGAAAACAAGAAAAGATGATAATTGACTCAATATTTTCAGCTTGTTTGATTTGTTTCCTTTTTTGAGCAAAAGTGGAAGAACAATGAATCATGGTTGGTTGCATAGCAAGAACGGTCACCTAAGAATCCTTTCTACTATCGGAATATTCACATCAATCGAGGTTGTCGAGGTGGAATAAGCGCAAACTCGTGACTCGGCATTAGTAGACGGGTTAAAACTCACTAAAAATGCACAACCCAGGGCGTCTAAAATTCCACGATTAAGATGAACACTTTATGAATAAAAAAGTAGCAAAAAGGGACTATGCACATTCAACAAGTTTTCCAAAAAGACAATTATTAAAACATTTTTCTAAATGCAACTATATGCCATGATGCAATCTAGCATATATACAACTTAAATGCACATGCTCTAACCGACTATATGACACATAAGCTAATGCTATCTCCTAACAGCACACAAGTGGCACACACGCCAATCAACAAAATTCACACCATCGTCATCAACACATCCCGTCCTCAAGTAAGAAGGAAAGGAGATAAGGGAGAAGAGAAATAGGAAAGATCTCACCAAAGCGTCTTCATTTTCCCTTTTTCGTGCCTCTTATGATGTGGGGCGCACCTATGGATGGAGATAAAAAGAAACACACGGCAATATATACAAAATAAACTATATACAAACTAATCTAAACATATATTTTTTGGAAAATTTTCAATTTTTTTCGATTTTTAGGCATTTTTCAACTTTTTTCAAAAATCAACGATATATACAAAGGAAATAAAGTCCTCCCCACACTTAAGTCTTACTCGTCCCCGAGTAAGTGACTCAAATATGAAAGGAGAGAAAAAAGAAAAGGAAAAACAAAACAAAATTTTTTTTTTGGGTTTTTCAATTTTTTGGGAATTCCCTCCCCACACTTGGTATTTACATGGTGTGAGGGGTGAATTCAAAGCAAATAACATGTTTTTGGGTTTTTTTTTTTTTTTTTTTATAGTTTGAAAAATAAGAACTTGTTTTTGGGGGTTTTGATTTTTGAAGAATAATAACAATATGAACAATATAAACAAGAGGGTTAGCTCTAAGTAAATGCATGAACTAAATAAAATTCCTAAAACTAAATGTAAAATGATATAATACAATGTCATGATCTAAGTAAATGCAAACTACACTATATGGATGCAAGGCTAATATGTGACGATATGTTACAAAATTAAATTCTAATGCAACCCTAAATGGATGCAACTAAATGGATGACTAAGCTAAGATATAATACAACTATCTAAATGCATGCGAAAATATAAATATGATGAAGATTTGGATTATAAGGGATCATACTCATGGGTTTCCGGCCTCAAGAGTATCCAGTGAAATCAGAGGATGTAGTATCAAATTGGCCATGACTGGCCTCAGCAAAAGACGCATCTACATCCTGGGCTCCCGAACCAGAGCCGCCACCCTCCACAATCTCGAACCGTGGACCCATCCTGTCAAACCACTCGGCATTCTGAGCCGCAATCTCTGGGTCCACCTCCTCCTCATCAACTACCGGCTGAGTAAAACCCGGCGCAGAAGAATAATAGTCTGGCTGAACATTGAAATCACCAAACACCCTAGAACCCTGATCATACCCGCCCTCTGGCCACATGAAATAGGACGGATGTGGGCCAACTGGCTCCCTATACCCCTCCCTACACCAATTATTGTAAGAAGGGTATTGGCCAAGAGCCAAGTCATAATACATCCTGTCCATCCGCTGCGACAAAAGAGCTCTATCCCGAGCTTCCTCCTCACGCCACTTAGCTGCCGCCTCTCTCTCCCTAGCCGCTGCCTCTCTCTCCGTAGCTGCTGCCTCGGAGGCCAAAGTCATGTCGGCCATGAACTGGATCAAGGAGGGATCCAAAGGTGGGTAACTGGTAGTGGTGGAAGTGGATGTGTCGGGTTGGGATGAATTGGGCCAAGGGCGCCACTGCTGCTGATGATAGAAGGGGCTCATATAAGGCAATGTGGTGGAAGTGGGGCCCCGCTCCTCTCTCTGATATGTAGTGACGGGGGCAGTAGGATCTCGCCTAAATGCGGTAACTGGAGCTAAAGGATCTTCCGGGGTTTCCTCAGGTGGTGGTGGAGGGTTCTCCTCCACTAGGGGAAGGAGATAGTGCGCGCTATCAGGAACCACTTTCATAGCCGCACCATTCGGGAGGGGGATAGAATTGACCCCTCGAACCCTCCAATATGTCTTCCCGTCCTCAACTCTCTTTACAACCCACTCAAGCTTCTTAGAAATGTAATCCTCCGTCAACAAGGAGCATCCCCCTAAACATCTCAAATTACGCTCATCCAGAGCATCTCTACACAGGACATGGGCAATCTTGGTAACAATCCCCCCTAAATGGATTCCGGTCGGGCTAAATGGGTCATTGGCAATTTTCTGGAAATGGATAACGACATGGTGACCAATGTTGACCCCGAATTTATTTGGCTTTTGGAACAAATAAGCCGCCAAAATCGAGAGCTCATCGGCCCTAAAGTTGTGACACTCCTCTCTTCCAAACAACGTCCAACCCATAAACCGATGCCAAAATCTAATAGGGGCATTGTGGCAAGCATTTGCCGGCCTCTTAGTTCCCTTCGCAAATTCCATTCCCGAGAGAGCAGTCCAAACATCATTCACATTAAAGTTTTCGGGGACTTTGTATGACTTATGAAATTTGACCCCTAAAACCTTACAAAATTTCTCAAGGGGAAGGTTAAAAGCAGTATTAAGAAGGCGAAAGGAAACAATTTTGACCATACCCGTATTCATATCCTTCTCATGGCTAAACGAACTCAAAAACTCCCAAGTAAGACGGGGGTAAGTACGGAAGTGCTGACCGTATAGTTCCCCCATCCCCAACCCTTTGAAAAGTTCAAGAGTGACCGTATCAAGGCCGAGGTTCCGCATAGTATTCCGACAAATAAAACGGGAGTGGGGAAGAGGTCTACGCTTTAAGCATTGAAATTTACCTCTTGCGATTTCGCTTACGAAGACGATATCCGGAAAATCGTTATCCGGACCCATTCCCGCCGTCACTTGTTGGAGCCTAGCCTCCACCTCCGCCTCAAGCTGAGCCCTTGTTCTTTTCCTTGGTGGTTGTTGAGCCATGGTGATTTTCGTTAGATTCAATTGAAAGAGGGAAAAATTTGGGTTTTTGAGGTTTTGGGATGAATTTATTTGATGTAGTGGGTTAATTTGTGGGTTTGATGTTGGATTTGGTGAGTTTTGTGGAGTTTTTGTGGAGTTTTGTGAGTTTTTGAGGGGATTTGAAGGAAGAAGGAGAAAGAAGGGAGAAGAAACAAAGAAGAAAGAAAGAAAAAGAAGGTGTCACGAGTGATTTAAGGCTCTCGGGTAGGGGTCTGGGCCGGTCCAGGCACCGGCCGCCGGTCGACCGGCCTGGAACCCAGGTCAATTTTTTTGATTTTTTTGGTTTTTTTGGTTTTTTTGGTTTTGCTCGTGTTCAGGTAGTCTAGGCCGGTCGGACCCCGGCTGCCGGTCGACCGGCCTAGAACTCGGCTCAAAATTTTCACCTTCGAATTTTCAGCAATAATGTGCTCTGGGCCGGTTGTCAGACCGGCCGCCGGTCAGCCGGCCTAGAGCACAGTTCAAAATTTTTCCAAAACTCGCCACTTATGATAAAGAGCTCCAAGCCGGTCGGCACACCGGCTGCCGGTCGCCCGGCCTGGAACACCTGCTACTTAGTTTGCCTTCTTCACAATTCACCTTCTGGAGTGCTCTGGGCCGGTCGGCACCCCGGCTGCCGGTCGACCGGCCTGGAGCACGTCTACTCGTCTTCACCTCTTCTTCAAATTCACAACAAATCCCCTAAGAAACCCAAGTCACCAACAATATCCACCCAACCAACATAATCCCAATGATACGGTTTCCAACCAAACCCGACTACAAGTGTTTCAAACTTTCCTAAAACTTCTTCCTAAAGACGGAAAACCCGAGTACACAAATCCAAATCTTCACAACTATTCCTAATATGCATGCTATATACAAAAAATTGGTGGTTGTTGAGGGACTCCACCAAACCTATCAAACCACAAGAGTTTACAAACAAGACTCCTCCTCGGGAAGTGGATCCCCAAGGAAGAGTACTTCCACCGTTCCCTTTTCATCTCCATCGAAATATATTTTCACTCGATGCCCGTTGACCTTGAAATTACCACCTTCTTCGCTCCAAAGTTCAAAAGCTCCATGTGGTAAAATGTCGATAACTTTGAAAGGACCCGACCATCTAGAGCGTAGCTTTCCCGGAAACAACTTGACTCTAGAATTATAGAGTAAGACTTGGTCACCCACTTTTACATCTTTATCAACCAATTTGGCATCATGCCATTTCTTTGTTTGCTCCTTGTAGATCTTTGAGCTTTCGTAGGCATCAAGTCTTAACTCTTCAAGTTCATTCATTTGGAGAAATCGTAGCTCTCCGGCCATATCAATATCAAAGTTCATCTCCTTTAAGGCCCACCATGCCTTGTGCTCCAACGCGATTGGCAAGTGACAAGCTTTTCCATAAACAAGCTTGTAGGGAGTTGTGCCGAGTGGAGTTTTGAAAGCGGTGCGAAGGGCCCATAGAACATCCGGAAGCTTTTGAGACCAATCCTTCCTACCTTTGCTTGTAGTCTTCTCCAAGATAGCTTTTATTTGACGGTTTGAGACCTCTACTTGCCCACTAGTTTGAGGGTGGTAGGCAAGAGCGGTCTTATGAGTGACACCATGGGAAGAAAGTAAGTCTTGAAAGTGCTCTTCCTAAAGTGCGAACCCCCGTCGCTAATCACCACCCTTGGGGTCCCAAATCTCGGAAATATAGTGTTCTTGAAGAGCTTGATAACAACCTTAGCATCATTTGTTGGGGTGGCGACGGCTTCAATCCACTTGGACACATAGTCCACCGCTACCAAAATGTACTCATTCCCGCAAGAGTTGGGAAATGGTCCCATGAAATCAACTCCCCAACAATCAAAAAGCTCAATCTAAAGAATGTTTTGAAGGGGCATCTCATTCCTTTGACTAATATTCCCCGTTCTTTGGCACCGATCACAAGATTTGACAAAGTAGTGGATATCCTTGAACATAGATGGCCAATAGAACCCACCTTGTAACACCTTTGCAATGGTGCGAGATGTACCAAGGTGGCCTCCATAGGCCGAGTTGTGAATTCTATCAACTATCTCCATACCTTCTTCTCTAGGAACACATCTTCGGAACATGCCATCACCACACTTGCGAAAAAGATGTGGGTCATTCCCAAAATAGCGTTTTGAGTCATGCTTCAACTTCCTCCTAGCTCTAGCATCCAACTCTTCCGGAATAAACCCACTCACAATCAAATTTGCCAAGTCCGCAAACCATGGTGATTTACCACCTATCATCATCAAACTATCTTCTCTCAACCACTCATTGATCGGGCCACTCTCATCCTTCAACCCATGATCTTCGGTAGTCAATCTAGATAGGTGGTCGGCAACAACATTCTCCGACCCCGCCTTGTCTTTAATTTCCAAGTCAAACTCTTGAAGTAAAAGAATCCACCTCAAGAGCCTTTGCTTTGCATCCTTTTTCACTAACAATTGCCTCAAAGCGGAGTGATCCGAGTATACCACAACCTTAGCACCAACAAAGTATTGCCGGAACTTTTCCACGGCATGAACAATAGCTAGCATCTCCTTTTCCGTCGTAGAGTAGTTGACTTGGGCTTGATCAAGAGTTTTGCTTGTGTAGTAGATTACATGGTGCTTCTTGTCCACAACTTGGCCAAGCACCGCCCCGACCGCATAATCGGAGGCGTCGCACATAACTTCGAAGGGAAGGCTCCAATCCGGTGATCGGATTATGGGAGCCGTCACAAGAGCCTCCTTCAACCTACAAAAAGCACTCAAGCAAAATTCATCAAATACAAATGGTGTGTCTTTGAGAAGAAGAGAAGTTAAAGGCTTGGCTATTTTAGAAAAGTCTTTGATGAAACGTCGGTAAAAGCCCGCATGGCCTAGAAAGCTTCTCACTCCCTTCACATTTGTAGGGGGTGACAAGTTTTCTATTACCGAAACCTTAGCCATATCAACTTCTATGCCTCTCTTAGACACGATGTGACCAAGCACAACCCCCTCCTCCACCATAAAGTGGCACTTCTCCCAATTGAGGACGAGGTTGTGCTCCTCACATCTTTGCAAAACATTAGACAAATTCAATAGCCCAAGATCAAATGAGTCTCCATGGACACTAAAGTCGTCCATGAAGACCTCCATACTCTTCTCAAGAAAATCGGCAAAAATAGCCGTCATACACCGTTGGAAAGTCCCCGGAGCATTACAAAGCCCAAAGGGCATCCTCCTATAAGCATAAACTCCTATGGGACAAGTGAATGTGGTTTTCTCTTGGTCTTCCGGGTGTATGGGGATTTGGAAAAACCCGGAATAACCATCTAGAAATGAATAGTAAGAATGCCCCGCCAACCTTTCAAGCATTTGGTCAATAAAGGGGATGGGGTAGTGGTCTTTGAGGGTGGCGGCATTTAATTTGCGATAGTCAATGCACATCCGCCACCCGGTCACGGGTCTAGAAGCTAAGAGAGTCCCATCCTCTTGTTCCACCATAGTCACCCCTCCTTTCTTGGGCACTACATGGACGGGGCTCACCCAAGAACTATCGGTTATTTGGTAGATAATCCCGGCCTCTAACAACTTCATAACCTCACTTTTAACCACTTCCGCCATCTTAGGGTTCAACCTACGTAGCCCATCTACCTTAGGTTTGCTACCCTCCTCCAAGACAATCCTATGCATGCAAAGATTAGGACTTAACCCTTTGATATCATCAATGCTATATCCAAGTGAACCCCTATGAGTTTTCAAGACTTTCAAAAGTTCAAGTTCTTGGCCTTCACTCAAATTAGCATTAATGATAACGGGATAAGTCTCTCCCTCACCTAAAAAAGAGTACTTAAGTGAGGGAGGTAAGGGCTTAAGTTGTACCTTTGGAGGGAGAAGGCCCTCCACCTTCTTCATTAGCTCATCATCTACCTCGTGGTCATCTCCCATCTCCTCATCATGGAGTGCCACTTGTAGAGCTTCTTCTTCATACTTCTCCTCTTCATGCACCTTCTCAACCACTTCTTCAATGACTTCTACCGAGCATGCTTTGTGAAACATTGGTCCCTTCACTAGATGTGGAAGATTAAATTCAAGGGTTTCGTTTCCCACCCTAAAGGTTAGCCGCCCGTCCCTCACATCAATGAGGACTCCTCCGGTAGCCAAAAAGGGCCTACCGAGGATAATGGGAGTGTGGCTATCCTCCGGGATATCTAGGACAACGAAATCCGTGGGGATCAAAAATTTGCCAACTTTAACGGGTACGTCCTCAAGCACACCCAAAGGTTGCTTAACGGACCTATCCGCTAGTTGTAGAGTCATAGAAGTGTGGGTTAAACTTTCAAGTCCAATTCTTTTAGCAATAGTTAAGGGAATGACACTTACACTTGCACCATTGTCACATAATGCCCTTGAAATCATGACTCCCCCCACAACACAAGGGATAGAGAAACTTCCGGGGTCCCCAAGTTTTTTCGGCATTTTGAAAGAGTTAGGATTAATGAGGAGAGCACTACACTCCGCCTCCATAATCATAACATCTTGGGTACCCAAAGTTCTCTTATGAGTCAAGATGTCTTTTAGAAATTTTGAGTAAGTGGGCATGTTCAATATAACATCGGTGAAAGGTAAGGTCACTTCAAGTCCCTCAAGCATTTTTCTAAATTGGGTGAACTTGAAGTTTTCCTTAGTTTTCAAAGCTCTAGAGGGGTAGGGGATATCGGAAACAACAAGTGGAGAACTAAAAGATACCTTTGGAATGGGAGTTTTCTTGGTTACCTTAGCTCTTGCTATTGGTTGTACCTCTACTCCGTCATCATTGACATCCTTGTTCATCTCCTCTTCATAAGGCATAATTTCGACATACCCTTCTTCTCCCTCTTTGGGTTGATCATCTTCACCCTTGCCATCATCTTTTGACTCCAAGGTGGGAGTCAAAAAGGGCTCTTCAAGTTCTTCTCCTTCCTCAACATGCTCATCATTTGGAATCTCATCATTCATCATATCCATGTAGGGGTTATCAAGCACTAGTCCACTTCTTAAAGTCACCGCACATGCATGGTGGCTTGATGAAGCATCCTTGGAGCTTTTCCCTTGAGCAAGTAGACCTCCCGGAGGCCTTTGAGGATTGTTCAAAGCTTGAGAAGCTAACCTAGCTTCTAATTCCCTCACCTCTTTCTTGTGAGCATTGGTGACATTTTGCAAAGTCAAGTTGTTTTGGATTTCCATGTTTTTGACTAATTGCAAAACTTCACTTATTGAAGGATCATTCTCTTGGTGGGGTTGATTTGTCAAAGGAAGGGCAAAAGCATAGTCATTCCGACTACTCGACCCTTGGTTGTTGTTTCTTTGATTGTTAAAGTTTCCTTGTTGATTGTTATTGAAATTTCCTTGTTGCCCCCTTGAACCTTGGTTGTTGAAATTTGACCCTTGGTTGTTGTTGAAATTTGGCCCTTGGCCTTGGAAAGATTGATCGGGAACCCCTTGACTTGCTTGATTGTTTTGATTGCCTTGGTAAAAATTACCTTGGCCTTGATTGTTGAAGTTTTGGTTCCCTTGATTTTGATTCCAATTTCCTTGACCTTGATTCCAATTACCTTGGTTTTGGAAGTTACCTTGGTTATTGTAACCTTGATCATTGAAGTGTTGATTTTGGAATTGGTTGGATCCTTGACCTTGTTGAGAGTTGTTGAATTGATTGTTATAGTTTCCTCTAGAAAATTGACCTCCTCCTCTAGGTTGGGAAAAACCCGGAGGGTTGGAAGGTTGAGTTTGTGTGTGTTGAGGGTTTAAGACATTTTGGCTTTTGTAACTCATGTTTGGGTGAAATTTTGAGCTTGGATGATAGAAATTTGAATTTGGGTTGTAAGCTCCTTGATTTTGGAATTGAGGCCTTGAGGGCCGTGGGTTGTTGTTGACTCCTTGAAAAGCATTCACATGTTGGTATTCATTTCCTCCTTCATTGCTATAAGAAAAATTGTTCCCACAAACTTCAAAGGTGTGTCCATACCCATTGCAAATTTCACAAGTGGGGGTTTGATAAGCTTCCACCATAGGAGGTGCATAAGACCCACTAGCTTCATTCACATGATGACCTTGACTTTGATTTTGAGCTTTTTGAAGCTCGGCAAAACCCTTAGTAAAAGTTTGTGTGAGCAAATCAATCTTGGCATTGGTATCCGCATTTGAGAAGTTCTCACTTGGGTACTTAGAACTCCTCCTCAAGCTATTTCCTCTAGAACTAGTACCATAGCTAGACTCCGACTCAACCATCTTCTTAATCAATGCCGCCCCTTGTTGGTCATTCAAATGATCAAAACTTCCCCCCGCGGAAGCATTCACCATAGCCTTGGTTTGAGGGAGGAGAGTTTGATAGAATGTTTGAGTGACATACCAATCCGCAATTCCATGATGAGGGCAACGGGCAAGTAAGTCAATGAATCGATCCCATGCCTCTCCTAAGGATTCTCCATCCTCTTGTTGAAAGGTTGTTATCTCATTCCTTAGCATCGCCGTTTTGGAAGCGGGGTAGTACTTGCTTAGGAACTCCTTAGCCAAATCATCCCAAGTAGTGAAAGTGTTTGGAGGATGGTTATTCAACCACCTCTCCGCCCGGTCTTTAAGGGAAAATGGGAACAACATGAGGCAAAGGGTTTCCTCGGGCACACCATTCCTCTTCATGATTCCTACCCTACTTTTGAATTTTCTCAAGTGGGCATGAGCATCCTCATCGGGGAGGCCTCCAAAGCTATCCCGCTCAATAGAACTCATTTGAGCCGGGTGAATCTCAAAATTATTTGGGGCCAAGACACCGAAATTGATTGGAGATTGGGTATCATCGTGGTTGGGACGGTTACGATCACGTAGAGTCGTCATTTGTGGTTGATTTTGTTGTTGAGGTATTGTAGGTGGTGAATTTGGTGGTGTATTTTGTTGTGTATTGTAGAAGGGGTTTTCAAATATGGGTTCAATGGTGTTGTTTTGTGGGTAATCGATTGTTGGAGTGGATGTAGAAGCAATTGAAGTATTGGCTTGTTGATGGCTAACTCTTCTTGAATTCCTAACCCGAGCAAGTGTATTGGCACGGAGAGTCCTAAACAACCTTTCGGGTTCCGGATGGCTCAAGAACAACCCTTCACCCCTAGGCATGCACTCAAAGCAACTCAAAAACAAGTTAGACTCCTAGTGTGTTTTTGGGCACACTAGGGAAAGACAATAATGCAAGGCACTCTACAAATAATCTAACAACTAAAAACCAACAAAAACAACAAGTAACTTGGCTAAATCTAAGACACAAAACAAACTACGAGTTTCCTTACGCCATCCCCGGCAACGGCGCCATTTGATGATCGGTTCGTCGTCAAAACAAACATCAAAAATAACCCAATAAAAGTAGTATAAAGGGGTCGAAATCCACGAGGATGGTGGGGTCAACTACTAGTTCGATTGAATCCTATTCTAGCCTAAAATATGACGGATTGGAAAGTTAACTAAAAACTAGGAAAAACAAGTAATCGCTAAGTAATAAAGATGAAAACAATTAAGGGAAAGACTAAGGTGAAGGGTTCACCTTAGGGGGATTAATGGGTTAGTCGGGTAACTAGCAAATGGGTAAATAATTCGAGTAAAATCGATTGCTAATGTCTCAACAATCGATAATCATCAACAAAGCCATCGCATTTGTCTCAAATCACCCATATCAACGCTTAGTCTAATCGTCTCTACCGCCGTCGCTTAAGAGAAAATCAAACCATGCTTGATGAAATGGCAACTTTCGTTCACACATTTCATCAAACACTTGGTGTTCATATGGGCAATACCCAAATCATTTACCACAAACTTACTAATTAACCAACCTAATACCCCACATGATCCACCCTTAGGCTCCCCCTAAACCCTAGAGGAGAATCTACTCACACATGGTAAAGGGAATCAAAGCACTAAAGGGAAGGGGGAGTTCAATCAACATTATGCTATGAGAAGAATAAAGATAACAATCAAAAGATGAACTATAAACTAGAAATGGAAATTAATTGCATAAACAATAAAAAAGATGAGAAATTTAATACCAAACAAAACTTATATTGATGAATATGGGGGAATGTCTTCACCCAAGTCTTCAATACAAACCCCAAAAATGAAATGAAAGACTAGATTCAACAACTTGAAAAGAGAAACTAAACTAGATTAGGGAAATATTAGGAGAGTAATTAGGGATTAATTTAGGTTACAAATTTCTAGGGTTTTGTGCTAAGAGGAATGTAAAAAAACTGCTTACAAAATAATAAGGGGGGGTATATATAGGCATCTCGAAATTAAGGAAGAAATTAGAAGAAGAGGGCGAAATTTCATTCTTGTGTTCCCGGCCGGTCGACCGGCCGCCGGGCCTCTGACCGGCCTGGAGCACATCAGTGACTTCAGGAACTCCGTCCTCAAAATCCTCAAAATTTCACTAAGTATGGGGAATGGGGGTCTGGGCCGGTCGACCGGCCGCCGGTCCCCCACCGGCCTGGAGCACATTTCTTCACTTTTTCAGCTTCTTTCATTTGTAGGGTGGTGGTCTGGGCCGGTGGGCCGGCCGCCGGTCTGGGGACCGGCCTGGGCCACCTGATGACTAAATTCTTCACTTCTTCATCTCATCTTCGAATCCCGACTCATGCAAGACCCTATTGCTCCGATTTCTTCATTTCCGCCTTAATTCCTACAAATTAAGACCGATAATCATAGCACGGGAAAACGGGAAGCAAAATGCAATCAAGGGCACGCAAATCCATGTAAACGGACCAAAATGGGGACGAAAATGAGGGGAAAACGTGACTAATTAAATGCTTATCAAAATTCCCCACACTTAAGACTTACTCGTCCCCGAGTAAGTAAACAAAATTCGAGACCCGTAAGTACCCTTATTCAATACTACACTAATACTAAGGCTACAACCTAAACTATTAATAATATCCGACGGTAGGCAATTAACGGGCCTCCTCCGTCCCTTCAACTCACAACGAGATACTCATGAGGTAGAGTACTTCCTTGCAAGGCAAGTAGAATGAAATATGTTGGTTATAGAATCGGGGATCAACCTAATTTTCTTATCTTATACAAAAAAAAAAAAGGCAAAACGAATTGGTAACATGAATATCCATATCCTTGTCCATATCCATATCAAACCCATTTCTATCAAGTTTGGATAGTTCCAAATCTAGTTGCACGTGTCCACTACCACACTCCAACCCCCACCACCCCCCTTTCTCCGTCTCTAGATCTCATAAACAAAGACACAAAAACACACACAGAGAGAGACAAGAAACAACAACAATGTTTGTTTAGAGAGAGAAAAAGAGTGTGTGTAGAGTTTTTACAAAATTTGTGGATAACAACAACTTATAAGCCGTTATTTTCTGTTAATTATTATTATTATTTATTATTTATTATCTAATAATAATAATGGCATCTGACCAACAAATAGCTGAAGGTTTACAATCCCTTTTTCGTGAAACAAACCCTAATTCCTTCAATTCCCTAAATCAAGTCGTTCTTCATCTTCAATCCAAATTAGGGTTTGATCTTTCCAACAAAATCGATTTCATTCGTTCCCAAATTAACCTCCTTTTCGCTCCTCCTCCTCCGCCGCCGCAACCACAACATCATCAACAACAACAACCGCTGATTCGTGTAAACCCTAACCCTAACCCTAACCCTAACCCTAACCCTAACCCTAACCCTAATTGTGGGGTTCAGCAATCGTATGGGAATGTGCGACAGCATGTGTTTAATAATCAGGCGTATTTTTCAAGGGGGCCCACTGAGATCAATTTTGCTAATCCTGGTGGTGTGATTGTTGGGAGTGATTCTGTGTCTACCCCTCCTGTTAAGGATAGGTTCGCCTTTTCGCTTTGTCGTTTTTCGTTGTTTTAAGCTTTTGGGTGGTGAAAAGTTGAGATTTTGGATAATTGCATGGAAATTGAAATGAAATGGTTGGAAAGGGTATATTGATTTATGGTTTAGTTTGTTGGTGAAAAATCGAGATTTTGTATAAATGTATGGAAATGAAATGAATGGGAAGAGTATGTTGATTTATGGTTTAGGTTGTTGATGAAAGTTGAGATTATGGATAAATGTATGGAAATGAAATGAATGGAAGAGTATATAGATTTATGGTTTACTTTGTTGGTGGAAAGTCGAGATTTTGGATAAATGTATGGAAATGAAATGGATGGAGGGAGTATATTGATTTATGGTTTAGTTTGTTGGTGAAAAGTCGAGATTTGGAATAAGTGTATGGAAATGAAATGAATGGGAAGATTATATTGATTTATGGTTTAGTTTGTTGGTGGAAAGTTGAGATTTTGAACGAATTTATGGAAATGAATTGAATGGAGAGAGTATATTGATTTATGAATCAATTTGTTGGTGAAAAGTTGAGATATTGAATGAATATATGGAAATGAATTTATTGGAGAGAGTATATCGTTTTATGAATTAGTTTGTTGTTGAATAGTTGAGATTTTGATTAAGTGTATGGAAATGAAATAAATAGAGATAATATATCAATTTGTGGTTTAGTAAAGTCGAAATTTTGGAGAAATGTATGGAAATGAAGTGAATGGAGAGAGTATATTGATTTATGGTTTAGTTTGTTGGTGAAAAGTTGAGATTTTGAATAAATATATGGAAATGAAATGAATGTGTAGAGTATATTGATTTATGGTTTAGTTTATTGGTGAAAAGTTGAGATTTTGAATAAATGTATGGAAATGAAATGAATGGAGAGAGTATATTTAATTTATGATGAATTATTTTGTTGGTGAAAATTTGTAATTTTGAATAATGTAGGGAAATGATTTGAATGGAGAGAGTATATTGATTTACTATGAATTAATTTGTTGGTGAAAAGCTGAGATTTTGAATGAATGTATGGAAATGAACTTAATGGAGAGTGTGTATAATTTTATGAATTAGTTTGTTGTTCGAAAGTCGAGATTTTGAACAAATGTATGGAAAGGAAATGAATGGAGATAGTATACAAATTATGAGTTAGTTTGTTGTTGAGAAGTCGAGATTTTGAACTAATGTATTGAAAGGAAATGAATGGAGAGAGTATATGAATTTATGATTTAATTTGGTGGTAAGTCAAGATTTGAATTAACATATGGAAATGAAATGGAGAGAGTAACGAACTATTGATACATGTTTTAGTTTGCTGGTGTTTCTTTTAGGGTTTTATTTGTTCAATTTTTGTGTACTGTAGGGATGCTTCATGTGCTTTATTTTGGCTAATGATATTTCGTCTTTTGTGTGAAATTTTGCATTTTTAGGGTTTGTTATGGTCGGATTGCCGTTTATTAATTGCTACTCCATAATTGGTAGTTATAAAGTAATTAAGTTGTCTAGATGTTGTTTTAAAGGAAGGGTTTTTCAGTGTGTATTGCTGGCTGGCAGTTGCGCGTTATGATTTGGGTAAATTCCCTGGTATATATGTCTTGATGTTGTTTTAACTTTTGAAGGAAGGGTTTTTTGGTGTGTTTAATAGCCAGCCGGGAGGCAGTTGCACGTTTGAGTGTCATTATATAGTTATATTTGTTGTTATATATATGATTCGGGTAAATTTGCTGGTATATATATATATGTTGCCGTATAAAAATAGCAATATAGCGCTGCTACAGTTGATGCTCATGATTTTTCCCTTATTGGAAAAGAGATTGCTTCATTGTCACATTTGGAAAAAAGCCGCCTCGTTGGCTGAGGCTCATATGTTGCACTAGCGAGTCACATTATCACAATACCTAGTTAACCAGTGTGAATGTTCTTGTCTCTTAAGCAGAATTTTATGGTATATAAGGATACGGCTATAGTACATTGTATGCTATATACTGCTATAGTACATTTTTCTTAACTTGTGTGAGTATCTTTTGAAACGATGCTCTTGTTTTCTATGAGGATGATAGCTTGACCCCTTGTATATTTAAGCGAGGCACACTGCTTTTATCGGCAGCAACAAAAATGGAAGTAAATAATGCCTGGAGGGCTTTTAATCAGCAAAAATCACAATAATTTCTTTCCTGGATGTCAAGTTCCCATTGTTTCCTGTTCTTAATCACGTTTCCTTATTGCCTATTAAGGATAGCATTCTTTAATTTTTTTTTATTGCTTTCCAACTTTTGTTGCAGTGGCCAAAAACCAAAAAGAAGAGGGGGTTCAGGTGGGTTGAATAAATTATGTGGTGTGACACCTCAGCTTCAGGCAATTGTTGGCCAACCGACCATGCCCAGGACAGAGGTCTGGTATCTTTATTAGTATTTTCCTTGTGTACTTCACACTTTTTTAGCCTTTCTTTGCCAGGATCTCTTCTCTCCTCAGTAGTTTAGTGATTGTGTATCTACACGGTGTAGATTGTGAAGCAACTTTGGGCGTATATAAGGAAGCACAATCTTCAAGATCCAAGTAATAAAAGAAAGATAATTTGCAATGAAGAGCTGAGACTGGTATTTGAAGTTGACTGTACAGACATGTTTCAGATGAACAAGCTACTGGCAAAACACATTCTACGCCTTGATCCTACAAGTGTGTAAAATATTCCTAGTGATAATTATATATAGGGTTTGCACATTTTAAGTTGCATTTAAGCCCATGTTCTGATGGTTGCAGAGGATTCTGGACAACAGTCGAAGAAATTGAAGGTTGAGGAGTCTCAAGTTCCAAGCTCTCAGGCTGCTCCTCCTTTGGTGGCTTCCGAAGCACCGGCAAATTCTTTCGCTACCAGCGAAACAAGAATGCCTCAATCAGATGTTTATAAGTGTAGTGAGGTGTCGGAGAAATTGAAGGTTGCGGAGTGTCAAGCTCCTAGCTCTGAGACTGTTCCTCCTATGTTAAGCTCCGGAGCACTGGGAAATACGTTTGGTATCAGCGAAATAACAATGCCTCCATCAGATATGTACAAGTGTATCGAGGAGCCGGAGAAATTAAAGGTTGAGGAGTGTCAAGCTGCCAACTCTGAAACAGTTCCTCATATTGTAATTTCCGAAGCACTGGCGCGTTTTTTGGGTACCAGCGAAATGAAAATGGCTCAATCTGATGTGTTTAAGCGGATCGAGGAGTATATCAAGACAGAAGGTTTGAAAGTGAGTGTCTTGCTTAAAAGCCGCCTTATTGGTTAAGTTTATTCTGCTATCTATATTTTCTATGTAAATTCAGTGTTCAGTAGTTTACACTTTAAGCCTTTTATAGTGGGCTGCTCGATCTTTTGATCCCCTCCATTTGCCGACTTCACCTTTCATGCAACGACACCCTATCCCGGAGTGTATTTTGATTGCTATCACTGACCCATTTTCTTTCCACATGAGAATACTGGTCTGTTCAAGTTTACGAAGTTTAACATTTTATATCTTATCTGACGTGTTTTTTTGTTTGATGGGAATTGTTTAGTAAGTGTCATACTTGGATGGTTTACCGTTAATGGTGTAATTTGAACATGAGGACATATTGGACAGTATCGGCTTAGTTAGTAAGACTATAAATTCATAATACAATTACGCGACATGCAACTTCGTAGAGTATCTAATACATGGGTTTTAATCAAACACCAGGCACACTAATACTTAAATACTTAAAACAAATGCACGAGTCAGTTTGTATTCGCCTGCGATTGAGCAAATTAGGAACCTTCTAGCTCTGGCAGTGCAAGTAATGGCATAGATAGCTCGTGTATTCACTGTTTTTTACCCTCATAAATGGCTAAAGTCATTGTCCAGTATATGACCTCTTAACACACATGGTAATATGTGAAACTATACTATCGAGGTTGGTCTACATTTAGGACCAAAAAAATGGTTGGTCTATGCTATTAGTGGGCAGTATCGATCCCAATCTCTGGATAATAGGTGTGTTATACACTATGATAGAGAGTGTTTGTTTTAGTAGGTCTGCGTACTTGTGCACTAAATCCTCATGGAGTTCAGAAGCTCTCTCTCTCTCTCTCTCTCTTTTGGCAAAACTGGCAGATTTTTGGTTTTTCATTAATATTTATGAAAATTTACAGGACCCTGTGAGTTCAATGGTCATATGTGATCCAAAGCTTCAGGAACTGTTGGGGTGTGAAAGCATTAATGCTTCTGCAATTCCTGACACTCTATCTCGTAATCATCTTTCCCAGCAAGCATGACGCTCCATCGGGTTAGTACGGACTCGTGTTTATTTTTGTTTTGTAAATTGCTGTATCTGGTCAGTTTTAGCGAAACAGTTTTCTGTAACTGCTTCTGGGTTATTTAAGGCTTAATATTTTATGAAAGATAGAGATAAAACCTAAGTAAGGATCAATGGTTGATGACAACAACAACATTACCCCCGTGCCTCAATGGCTCCCGCAAAGTGCTGGGTAAGGGTGGTTTGGATGTACTCGGCCTTACCCTTGTGTCAACAACTCCTCAAAGAGATTATTTCTGAATGATTCAAGATGAAAATTGCGTCCACACACATGCCAATACGTCTTGCTCAGCTGTACCTTATGTATCAAACACTAATACCGATTACACTACCATGCACTTGCCATTATTTTCTTCACGTATTGGTACTTTTCTCCTGCCTTTTGCGTTGTCATACCTAGCTTTTATTTCTATACATGTTAACTTTCTTTAAAATCCGAAATAGACGTATGGTCGCACAAATTATATTTTAAATTTTTTTTTATAAAAAATATGGGTGGCCCGTTGTACACAGGCACACCTTTCCTTTCGTGCCCCACAGACTAACTGACGAAGTACACAATGCCTGACGTAGCATGATTCAAACTGTAAAGGCAAGCTAGCCAACGTTTGCAGTCTTCACCTTGATCCATGTGTTTTTGCATGGCTACTGCCTATGTTAGGCTTGATTAGTAGTTTTTGACATGTGTTCATGTTTAATGCTGGGCCATTTTTATGAAAAATTCTGTTCGGCGTACACATAGATGTGCCCACTAGACAGTAGACGCCCATGCCTGGATGTCCAATGTCCAGTGTTCGGTAAAAGAACACCAGGTTTTATGGATTTTAACAACCCTTTTGTTACTTGCAGGCGATGCTCGATGGATGATGATAGGAGGTTTAGCAAGTAGATCATGTCAGTTAGTTTGGACAGCATGTAGTTGTGAGTAGGGATGACTGTAATTAGACACTAAGCAAGGTTTAGGTGTGAAATGACAAGTCATTTGGAGAACTGTAATTTACTATGATCTTCCCAATACAGTAAAAGCCGACCCCAAGTCATTTGGGATTAGGGCTCTAATGTTGTTCTTTCTAATACAGTAAGCGTCCTTAGGTTTTAGAACTAATGAAAACCCGTTGTATGAAATGTTTATTTATAATTATTAGTGTTCGCTGCTTCAAACCGCTAATACTTGCTGCAAACTTGTGCAGCTCAGTGCAGTTTCCGTAAACTCATTCGGCTTGGTATCCTTTTACCAAAAGGTATCAGTAAAATAGTTGTGCGCTATAAATTTTTTTGAAAAGGGCACTTGCTTCTATTACTTGTCTACACTAGTTGTTTTACCAAAATTTTTACTCCATACACTGGATTACAATAGAACATTTTCTTGATCGAAGTAGTTTCGACATTTGCCCATGCAACGAGGCAATTGTTTCAACCAGAGGGAACAGAAATGCTAGATTGATCCACGATTCTTATTAGTGATGCTTACTGCTTTTCTGCAATGCATCAGTTGCTGAACTGAGTGTGTGTACCGTCTCCCGTGACCTCTCCAGCAATAACAAAGCGTAGAATAATCTAATTCAGGGGTCCCCACACCACTATCCATCTTGGCTCTGTTCGGTCATGTCTGCTGGTTACCAGAAGGTCCACCGAATGTAGGTCGCATGTATGCATCATCAAACTTCCTCCAGTACGAATGTATGATATGAACAGGCCTCTCTATCAACAATGCCAAACTGTCCTTTGCCCGACTCAGATTCGTGGCTGCAGATTCATCCATGGAAAGCATTGGCAGTGTGAGGTCTTCTTTCGGAGTCTTTGACTCCTGAGGCGGAGTGTGTGGAACTAGGTACAGTACTAGCGGCTTTGTAAGAAACCCGAAAACCTGAATAACCACAAGAAATCCATTGAGGATTTGTCAAGTAAATTGAATACGTATCACTTTAAAAACTTGCAAAATTGTTTAAATTATTAAATGCAGAACTCGAGCTATAGTTTTGCTACTCCAATTTACAATCCTAGGTTACCATTAATCACGTTTACGTGAGAATGTTAATTAGGGGAAATAGATTTGTGACATACCAATGTAGTGAAAAGAACTACAATCACAGTGACAGTAACCATGGTAGCATTCACCGTGTCCAGAGTTATCCCGGAGTATGTAAACTTCATCACAAAAAAAGATCACAATAATTAGGAAATGAACTGCTTCAAAATGAAAATAACTAATAAAAACAATAAAAACCTGTTTAAATGCCAAAGCAATGGAGACGGCTCCTCTCATAAGCCCCGCCCACCATATAATTACCTGAAAAAAGCAGCTACTAATGTTATGACATTCAGTATTGGTAAGTTACCGTTTTATGAGAAAGACTACCTGCTTTCTGAATGAAATGGATGATGCTCGTCTGCGATCTCTGTTCATGCGATTAGAAATGGCCGATAGAGGAAACACAAACGCAGCACGTCCAAGTAGTATAAGTAAGACCAAAATGGCATAGATGCCCATTAATCTCCTGAAGCTGCAGATAGCAAAAAATGCGTACTGTCATA
Source organism: Heliosperma pusillum (assembly GCA_022085475.1). Taxonomy (NCBI): domain Eukaryota; kingdom Viridiplantae; phylum Streptophyta; class Magnoliopsida; order Caryophyllales; family Caryophyllaceae; genus Heliosperma; species Heliosperma pusillum. Next base: position 125,911 of record JAIUZE010000985.1, on the reverse strand, counting down.
AATGACATGTTTTTTAAGTAACATACGTTTATAGATTTCAAAGACAGAAACATACCTCAATTTGGTCAATTTCCATTTCTCGATATCAAAAACATCAGTGCCGACGTAAAGGAAAATGAAGGTCTCAGCTATAAATGACATGGTTGCAAATATATGCCTGCAAATTGTTGGGAACAAGAAAACTTTGACCCCAAAATCAGGAATCAACTACGCCATAATAACAGTTACATTTCTAGCAAGGTTAACGTACCTTGTCGTGATCCTGGAATTTTCGGTAATGTTATACCATGCATAATGTGACATGACAATGCCACAGAAAAAAACAGTCAAGATTCCGCTCAACTGCAACAGCTGCACAGGTAAAACATAAAAAAAAGAAAACAAAAGAAATGATGCCATCAGTTGGTGACCCTTGAAGAAAAAACTCAAAAATATCTAGACTCTGGAGTATACTTGCCTCAGCCAACACGTATGACAGGTATGCCATTAGAATCATGATGGCGATTTCCCGATCTGTTGAATGTCTATCAAGGCCATTTGTACAAGAAAATTTACTTTTAACTCAATGGTGATGCGAAATATAATAACCAACGAAGAAAACTTGATGAATTCAGCACTTACCTACCGAAATATAAGACTCTGAGAACATATGCAGTCAGAAGTCCGGTCTGCAGGAATTTGGCTATATATTCAGAAATAATGTACACAAAAGAACCAATACGTTTTGCGAAAAATGGTCGAACGAACATCTTTTAAAAGTTTCAGACTGATATAGTGATATCTTAACCCAGATAATGAATACAAGTTCCCCTTAAAAATGCCGTTACCATAAAAGCTAGTTGGCATCTCTTTAACAAAGGAAACTACAAGGATATAATCACTCACAGTAATCCCGAGTGCAGTGCTTGCAAAGAAAAGATACAAAAAGTCTCCAAACACGCTTGCAATTGTTCCGGCTCCAACCCTTTTCACATCAAGTTTTTGAATTGCATTGAACAAAACTACTGATGTTGCATCATTTACCACCCCTTCCCCAAACACAAGGCTGTATAATAGCGGAGTCTCGTCTTGATTAAGAACCTACACAAATAAACCTTCTTGGAAAAAAAATGTTGAAGCTTATTTGACAAGAATAGGTAAACTGTCAAACTGATTAACTGACCTGAAGTGTGCAGACGGTGTCTGTCGACGAGAAAATTGTTCCAATAGCTAAATAAGGAGAATATTGTTTTTGCATCATCAGTTTTTCAAAGACAGTCAAAGGATATGTAGAATCTAAAGTAAATAGGGTCTTACCGAGATAATCTCTCGCTGTCAGTCCGACTAAACCTACTTTAGGGAACAGCCACCAGCTACCTAAAAAGACAGGAATTAGCTGTTATTCCCTCCCCTTCATAATGTTTTTCCGCTTTACTTTTTAACAAACAGGAATTAAGCGCTGTTATATATATGGGGAGTTACGACATGGGAAGTTTTCCACGATGCGCAAACTTAGAAACTAACAACGCTTGATTTCGTTTGGCAGATTACCTGCTGCAATGAGGGATGTTGATATAAGTACACCGACGACTCCGAAAAGCATGATCGTCATGAAGTTTTGAAAAAACTGTTTCTTTTTTACCTGAAATCTGTATGGGATACGCAACCAGCACTACCATTATGAATAAAGATTCTTAATTAGCTCAATGACTCGAAACCGGCCAATGTTCAAGTACTAAATGAAATTAAGTCCTTACCCAGCATTGAAGATAATTGGTGGAAGTAGATAAATGAAGAATAGTTCTTCGTCGAATCGTAAAATGTGAGAACTTTTTCCCTTGCTAATGAACAATATGATCATCCCAGTTAAGCCCCCCTGATGAAAACAGTAAAACCAAAATTGTAACTTATTACATGTGAGCATTATTTGATCAATTGATCATTATATTCAAACATGCTCAACCTAGACTAAATTATTGGATACGTAACAAGTTCAACCCAAATCCCGAGCATATCCGCCTTAAACTTAAAAGGGGTTAAATAGGATAGTTGGGACAAAAGGGAAATGGCTAAAGACCAGCAAAAAGCTTGTCCCATCTATCCAAGTGCGAGAATTGACACGTTTTAATCTTAAGACGGTTATGCCTGTTTTACGAGAGACCAACAACTAACAACAATTAAAGTAATTGCAATATTAGAGCCAAAAAATCATACTGTAGTTACCCCTTACTCTTAAAGGTCCTAATTCGAGTACACGATAATATAAATTGACCAAGATACTCATTCACTCCACACTTTATACAATCATCAATTCATATACTTCATCGTCATTTATTTACCTTTACTCCGTCATTTATTTACCTTTACTTTTGTTTGACACAATCACACAAAAACCAAGGAGACACAATCACACAAAAACCAAGGAGAGAGGAGGGACCATTTATGGGAGCCGACAGTGATATTAAATGACAAGTGGAATATTCCCATATTGGGATCAAGTTACGCATAAAAAACCTAACCAACGTGGAAAGATATACAATTGACTGAGACGTACACCCAAAATGTTATAGGTAAACTATTGACCGGGACATGGGGTGATTACCAAATTACCAACATAACATTATTGAATATTAAGGTGCAATATAATGGTCCCTAGTTAAAACATGTAAGAGGGCTGTTGTACCGAGAGTCCAAGACTCGGGACAAGAGCCCCAATCTACCACCGGGTAGCCCCCTATCATTATCCGAAAAAAATGAAGTAAAGAAAGAGACATACAATAAGGATAGCAGTGATGGATTCATTAACCCAACGATTTTCTTCAAGTAAGTGACCTATAACCAAACAAAAGCATAAAACTCCTATAAATACTGATATTGGCACTACTTGTGCATGCCCACTTTCTCCCATATTTCCTACTATTTCCACTCCCATTTTCACTCTTTCCAAGCTTCAACAATATTGCATGCTCTTAAATATATCTTGTGGAGATAAATTTTCAATTAATGGTATATCCGTACATGTCAGCATGTAATAAGAATATAAAAAGCACACTGAAATTAAGATATTGGTTTGTTTTTTGGGGAAGTACGAAGCTCAAGAATAACGTTAACACGTGGACGTTATAATGTTGTACGTGTAGTATGGCAGATGTGTTATTGTTTCTCAGACCCTCACACGTCTTTTGGAGGATCGGGTCCCCATTAATTTAAATAAATGGTCATTTTGGGTCGGTTGATATTTTTTTTTGGATCACACGAAAACCGCAGTCGTTATTTTTGGCGAAAACTGATAATGTATATATGTTTGACGACTTTAGAAAACGTACACTAGAGACTTAGAGTTGTGCATTGGGCCGGGCAGAGCTGCAGTTAAACAACCCAGCTCAGGTACGACAGTTAAGGAGGATCAGGTTCAGGGGCGAACCTAGGATTAAAAATCTGGGGTAGCGAAAATATTAAGCGTATAATGTAAGTCACGGAACAATGTGTCGAACATATATAAATGCAAATACAAACGCACAATCAATATTCAAATGCACGGTTGATACCAACATAAAATTTTCATTTTATAATTCACAACTAACTATACCTTTGTTTTATTTTTTGACTATAATTTTTATTATGTAGCTTTGTGATACAAAAAACTAGTAACCACTGCTCCGTAATAGCCTAAGATTTTCACATTATGATTGGACAATTTATCTTCATTTTCCACGATTTAGAAAAATCTAACCATTATAGAAAAAAACATAATTATTAGGTAAAATATAAAACAAAGTGCATACTCCCTAATACACAATATAATAGACATAACCAATTTAAAAAATTGCAATAAATAACAAATTAATCAAAGTTCAAAAACTAATTATTGAATTGTTGTGTAAAGTTGCTTTACGGAATTTAAAAAAAAAAGTCGTTTTATGGCCATGACAAGGCTTGATTATGGATTACCAGTGCAGTGCACTACATACTTTACCACTGAACCACATCAATTATCATACATATTACATGCCTTTAGTTTTACTTATTTCTTTACCAACAGGCTTGGGGTAGCAAACTACTACCGCATAAACTGATTTTTTTTTCCGATGGCGTAGCGGCGGCTACCCCTTGCCACCAGCTAGGTTCGCCCCTGATCAGGTTGAGTCGTGCCAGCTATGTCTAGCCCGAGCCCAACCCACTAAGTAGCAGGCCAACTTATTTTTGGGTTTTACGTAATGGGACCGGGCCGGGCCCAAGATGTTGCGATACAAGCCCAACCTAAACATGACACCGAGTTGCCGGATCGACTACCGACGGGCTATCAGGGCTACGAAAAATTAGCCTACTTGGCTGGGCTGGGCCGAATTGGGCTGAACACCTCGCATCGTTGCACAACCAACTCACACCAGGTCAACAACCATTGTTACTAAATCTAAAAGACATAGCCCCCACAATTTTTTTTTTTTTTGGTGAAATTTGACTTGAGACCCTTAGGGATTTTAACCACTTTATAAAGTGTGTAGTAAAATTACGAATTTGAAACTGAACTACTGCTCACTTTGATACAAAAAAAAATATATATAAAAAAATGACTATGAAAAAGTAAATATATTTTAGAAGAATGTTTACGTCGGGTAATGACTCCGTAGAATTAAAAAGTCGAAGTTACCAATGTACTTCCTCCATTCTCCTCTGATTTCCCATTTTATTAAAATATACCTCACATATATTCACAAAATAGGTACATCATATGAGAATGGAGGAAGTATTTTGTAACAAATAACTCAAACCACCAAATAGGAAGTGAAATCTATTAAAGGTCATGGCAACTAGGCTAACCATCTAAGAATCAAACCCTAATTTTTGGTATACAAACACTAGAGTCAAATTTGCATCATTGTAAAAAGTTTTTTTTAGATAACACCTAACATTTAGGCCTTTTGTAAATCTGGTACCTAATGTTTTTCATTTTGCCCAAAAACACATAACTTTCACCTTTTTTTGTCTTACGACACCAAATTGGCATTTCCGTAAAAAAAATCAAACTACCGTCTTGACTTAACGGAAAATGTATAGAAATTCATCCAACATTGGTATTGCTAACCCAAGTTCCCTCTAATATCAATTTATCCCTCTATTTTTTTTCATTTTAACCCCTTCTCTATTTTTCCTCCACAATAACCTTAATTACATTATCATATATTCTCTTCACCCCTTTTTGTGGATGAATGAACTCATCCTATTACAAAATTGATAATATAATGATTAAAAAAGAAAGAAAGCGCAACACATAAATAATAAATTTGCTACCAAAATATTTTTATGCAGGATTACAAAATCGGTGCAATAGCAGTTATTAAATTAGGGTTAATAAGACCAAATAGATAACTAAAATATTAGGGATTTTTACAAAATTAATGAAAAAGATAACACCTTTGATTAAAAAATTGGGGTTTAAATATATAATATTAAAGAGAAATTGGGGTTTAAACATTTTTTCGTTGTAAAAATTTTTAGTAGTTTGGGTATTTTATGTACTATTTACTAAGTTTAGGGGTAACATGTAGATTTCGAAAAAAGAAATGGTACCAGGTAGAATTAGAAAAACACAGGGGTACCAGGTAGAAAAACCCTAAAAAGATAGTAAAGACAAGCATCTCATTTATTCTCCACAAAATCGGTATGTGAAAAAACACGTCCCTAAACTTAATACGGGTCAAATATCATACCACTTCTCTATATAAAATATTGTTGTATATATTTGACGTGTATTAAGCTCAAGAGACTTAAAGTTTGTCCTCATATTCCTCACACAACCCCAAAAAATACCCTGATTCCAACAGCCGTCAGAATGACTACTACTACTAATGAAGGAGAAAAATGATTATACATCGGAGGTACTACTTCAGAGTAGTATGATTTTGAGTTTTTGTGCATTTTTTTCGAGCTTTTTAAAGTTTATAAATCAAATTTTATATCTTATATATGATGTTTTTTGAGTTTTATTGTAATTTTTTTGAGCTTAATATTCATATTAATAAACTCAAAAACTTTATAGTAAAACTATACTATATTCAAAAACTTTATTGTAAAGCTCAAAAACTATATTGTATGTGGTAGTACATCAGAGGTACAATCCACTTACGAAGTTGCACCAATTTCAAGGTTAACCCCATTATTTCCAAATGAAATATTTAAAATAATCTTAAACAAATTACCAATGAAATCTCTTTTACATATCGTCTGACAATTTCAAAATAACATATAATACATTGTCTTGGGAAAATGTTGGTTTTTTAGTCATAGATGAGCATGTTGGTTCCATATTTAGTCTTTTATGTGACACTAATACTGATTTAGTTAAGGATATTGATGTGTTTTTGTATAAAGAATCAGCCTTTACATTTCCTGAAATAACTACTGTGGCTAATGGACTGGTTGCCTTATTAATCCTACCCGACTTTGAACGCGCCATTTGGAATCCGTCAACTAACCGTTACAAAATCGTTACAGATGATGGTTTTCCTGGTATGGTTTTTGGGTTAGGCTATTCGTCGTCTAGAGATGATTATTTTATAATTGGTGGAAATGCTGTCGATAATGGTTACAGATTGTATTCAGTTAAACATAACCTGTGGGAGAGTATTCATCATCCGAGTGTGTTTGGTCCGCTTACTGCTGTAGGTCTGTACGAGACTGATGTTTTATATTGGGATATAGGTGATATTCCTGGTAGTCTTATTGAGTTCGATTTGAATACACAAGTTTTCTACAAAATCAGTACTGGTAATGGGGATTATCGGGGTGGTTTACCTATTACCGCTATCAGGAAAACTATGTCGGGATACCTAGTGCTTAGGTCTGATCAGCGTACGTCTGAAATTTGGCGTGCTGACCATGGGATTAGATTAACTGATGCTCAGACTGTATGGACCTGATGCTCAGACTGTATGGACCTGATGCTCAGACTGTATGGACCTGTCTCAAGAATTTTCCTGCTGCAACATATGGCACTCTTTTCGGTTTCTTGAATGATCATGCGCTTGTTACAATGTTAAACAGGAGCATTAACATTCTTCGTTTAACCGAGAATGGTGGTGGTGTGGTTGGTGGAGTTGCTGTAGACTTGGCTGGGTCGGTCAAGGCTTTCAAGTATCAGGAGCGCTTCCTAGATTTTCCTGATTCAAGGGCGGATTTCATCACTGCTAAGGTACCTCCTGCTGCTGCAGTAGATGGGCAAGAAGAGTTTCAAGGGAGAGTTTATGAGAACTGTTTAAATAAGAGTTTAGAACATTGGATTGTTTGTGTGATATTTTGCTATGTTAAAGGATGTTGATCGAGGATGTAATAGCTGTCGTAGATTGTCGCACTGTACCCAGATGCTATTAACATTGCGCATCTTTATTTATGATGCGAAATATTTTGCAGCGGAAATGAAAAAGGATAAGCAGACACCAAGTTAGACCTATAACTTGATGAACGAGATTGGCTAACCAAGACCTATTGGTTCCAATCGAGTAACAATTAGGAAACGCGTCCTAATTAATCACTAGTTTTGCATTATCGCAACAATCCGAGTTTCACAAACAAACGTAACACACGTTTAATTGAGAGACACAAGTTTTTCTTTTTTTTCAAAATGTTGGTTTCTTCAAAATGATGGCCTAGACCTCTATTTAAAATATATTACATGAATCAATATAAAATCTAAGGGGTTGTTTGGTTACCCACTAAATAACATAGGAATTTAAATTCATGTGAATTGTAAAATGGGCATGTTGTTTGGTTGCCCCAATTCACATGAATTGGAAGTTCCCATGAATTCCAATTCCTATATAATGGAGGAAGTGGCTTACCTAGGTCCCCCTAGGTAAGTTGGAATGCCTACATGAATTACACTTCCTCCATGGCAACCAAACACTATTTACTAATTCACATGAATTCTAAAATCATGTGTTTTATGACTTCCTAGGCAATACAAATTCCCACATGCAACCAAACAACCCCTAATTCCTAAACAGTAGGTTTTGCTTAAGACGGGTCGGATCTTACAACGGGTATTTTGTGAGAGGAAATGGGTAGAGGAGACAAGGTGGGCTCCCCCCATGTGCTCTCCACTCACCCTTGATGGGTATTTTGTGAGAGAATATGGTATCCGTCTTAAGCTTAAGACGGATACCTCGGTCTGAAATAAGAATTTGTGATTCCTAAATACAATGTACTAGAAAATGATATATTGAACTAACTATAATAAATTTTGAGACTAAATGAAACTAATTATGAATTTGGACATAATACTTGAACCGTCAGCCTTGGGATACGTCTTCAATAAAGGCTCCTAAATTCGAGATACATTTAATCATTCCGAGATTCATTTAACCAACCAAAATAATCATCGGGAATGCATTAAACTGATCTCCGATTTTTAATTGAATCCGTCCCCCATTAACCCGTATCTCAACTCGTATCAATTTATCATACTTTATTCTAACTACTCTTGTCCAACCGTTCTGATACAGTTTACGACATTATTCATCTGAAATCTCTTTGAATACTGCATCACTGATCTTTCGTCAGAAGTAACTGAACGATATTCACTAGTCTAACTTGATTCAAGCCTTCTAATAATTCTATTTCAATAAATATAAATTGTACAATCAAACCCTCTATGTCTACAAATAATGTCATCATGTTCCGCGCTAAATAGAAATTGTAAAATCAATCAGTAAACAATGTACAAGCGAGAGTAAAAATAGACTAATGTCTAATTAGTATATCGTTTGCTATTCCTACGTCTGTATGCCATTCAGGTCACCGAAATTGCCAAAAACAAAAGGCAATGAAACTCGTATGAGATCGTCTCACTTGAAACCAATCAAACCACTAGCGAATATTTAACATCCTTCACATAATTATATGGGAATCCCGGGTGGACTCCACGAGACGCACTTATGCAGCTGCACTCACTTCCTCGAGAAGAAGATCGTCTACTTCATCAGCTCCCATTTCATTTCTAAATAGGAGTTTCAAATGAGGAAGAACCCGAGGAAGAACGGGTAAATCCGCCAGGTTAATGCTCATCATGTCAAAGGCTATACATGTGTTGTGCATATGAGAATCTCCGAAAACAGGAATCTTGGGGTATCTTTGGCTGAAATGTGTAAGAATTATGCGATACACACCAGCCGCCTCCCCCACTTCGATGGCCTCTTTTGTGGTGCTATGTTGTTTATCCTTTGCATCATGTAGCATGCCATCCTCAAAGGTTGCCTGCATAACAAAAATACTCAATCCAGAGACTCACGACTAGAATGTGATGGTGTAGTAGACTAGTAGTTGATCGATACAATTAACATACACAATTCTCTGTGGATCATCCCGAAAAATGCCTATTTGGGTTTTCAACTCACGAGTAAGAATAAGCTAAGGTTGTGTCCACCCCCTCCCTCCCTCACCTTACGCGGAAATTTTCTGGGAATTGGGCTAATGTCAATGTTATTGACCACGAAAATAATATGCTTATTGCAACTTACCTCGTGGATCAGGACAGTAGCTCCTCGAGCTTCTTCTATGAGCCGTGGACAGGGCCTTGTGTCTCCGGAGTATACAATCTTCCACCCTGGTATCATCTCACTGGCATTATTACTTCTCCGAGCTGCCGTTAGGGAAACACCAAAAGCTTGCGGGGAATGTCCAGGAGCTTGCCGACAGTGGTCAACAGGAAAGCTAACCAACGTCTCTAAACAAGCTTCCTGCAACACTTTTTTCAACGTGTTTAATCTTTGAATGACAACATCATTACCAACTGGACTCTGGCAGCAGCTCTGCATAGGGTTACCTTTCGTAAAGAGTTTGGAATCAATAGGACTCTCTGTATTTGAAGCCGATGGTTGATCAGAATGTGAGCTAGACTTTTCAAAAGAATCCCAATAAGCAGGAGTTGTGAAATTGCAATCCAGAAATTGCATATCTAGCTCCTCGAGTCTCTCGTATGCGTTAAGAAACCTCATTAGCTGTACTGGCCCAATTACTAACAAAGGTTGATGAGGAACATCCTTCAGTAAATCACGTCTTAGAGCCAGAATTCTAGATAGACCTGTGTGATGGTCAGCATGAATATGGGATATCCATATACAGCCCAAACTTCTCACAACATCATCGGCACCTTCGATACCAAACCTGTCCAAGAGGGGAACAGGGTTAATATTCTAGACATAATACACACTTGTAATTCAGTGAACCGAAAGAGTTGGAGTACTATTTTTTAGTTCTGGAATTATAATACTCCCTAGAATAAAGTAAAATAGCTCATTAAGTTGTATGCACTCCTTTTTTGAAAAGTAGCAGTCGCTAGATGCACTCGCGATTCCAGTATTCCTTATAGGTCATTCGCAAATGACCTATTTGTGTTTTCAAAACAGGGAGCCTAGTAACTGCAGTGATGTTTTTGTACACAATTGTACTACTCTCAGCATCACAGAATACGGAGTTTAGACGGAACAATACCTTCTTTTCAGCTGACCCAATGTGCCTTCACCACAATCAAACAGTAAGCCACCTTTTGAGAAAAGATTTATTAATATAGAGCTCACGTTTCTATATTTGGATGGCTGGGATGAACCAGTACCGAGAAGGATGATCTCCATATCTTGTCTAGTTATATTTTTCAAACAGCTCGGAAGTCCTCCCTCATCCAACCACGGCTCCTTAACAGTATTCAGTGGTGACACATCATTTTTAACGTTCACATGATGATCCCACAACTGCCTAACTTGCTGCACAGCATCTACAATTTCGGGAATTTCTGCATGCAACTCGTCCACAACTTCTGCAGGTCCAGTTGCGATGGGGACAGAAGATCTGTCGAGACCAAAATTTGCATGTGGACGCAAATTGAACTGTACCACCATTATGTAGTATATAAATTTATCATTTAGAAAGCGAAGGTAAAACCTCAATACGCAGCACAATGCATAGATAAATAATACGAGTAATAACTCTTCATAACGTTATGCAAGACCCAGAAGAAATTAGTGCAAGACAATGAAACTGAGTGCCACAGATTGGAATTATATGAACATGCCTGAACTCAAACAATGTCAATCAATGTGCATATTCTGAAAAGATAAATGAGAAGCTTCTTTAGTTGACTATACGGAGTTAAGAACACCAAGTCATAAAAGCCTAGAAGTTGAAATTTACAAAGAGAGATCGCTAGTCATCTACATACTACAATGCTACCTTCGCTCAATGATTCGCAAATAGGAAGGTATTTTATTAGGACTCTTGTCTGAAGCATATCGTGAATTGGATGTTCCATATTTACAAAGAGAGATCGCTAGTCATCTACACACTACAATGCTACCTTCGCTCAGTGATCCGCAAATAGGAATGTATTTTATTAGGACTCTTGTTTGAAGCTTATCGTGAATTGGATGTTCCATATTTATATCAATTCAGTAACCGGGCTTCCTAAGATTGTAAAATCATAATCATACCTTCAAGAGATTCTCAGCTGAAATGGCAGCAGCTTGAGCTCCCTGAAAGAGAGAATGGAATGAGCATTAAACAAATATGTTAAACTTATGAACACCAACCACAATGTTGGCTTGAAGATTGAAAGTCGGAAGTGTCATTAAAATTGCAAAAGGTAATACAAACCTCAGTTGAAGAATCGGAGGGCAAAGAGCAATTTTCAACATGAGGAGATGAAAATCCTGAAGCGGGGAAGAATCGAGGACACAAGTAATTAAGCCTCGCTGAAATCCTTGCACTTGCTTTTAGCACAGGAATTACAGCATTTTTCCTGCAGAAGGAAAATCATGACAAAATAATGTAACTGAAAGCAAAAAGGGTGTGAAAGGGTCATAGACAGAATGTAACTCACTTTTCATGACCAGCCATGATGTGCTGTGCATTACCAAATCTCTTCATCCAATTTCGGTAATCAAAGTTATTTGAAATATCGGAAGGACTTAAATGAATTACACAGTTCACTTCCTTTGAAGTTTCCGACTTATTATCGAAGTAATCTCTGTAGTATATGTTGAGTGTATCCAGAGATAATAGATTTTGTAAATGCGAAGTTGTCGGACAATCAACAAGAAGAACTATGGGTCCTGGAATAGGAGGGTCCATCACATCCCTAGGATGTACCTGTAAGAGAAAACGAGTTCGTAAGAGACATACCCAAGTCACATCAGAGTTAATGGGAAACAAAACAAACTCAATAGTCGTACCATAATATCAAGATCGTCCGATTTCACTGATATATCATTCTGCAAATCCCTATACTTTGGACCAGCTTTTAGTCCAAGAGCCTTGGCCTTTTCAGGATGGAACTTTCCCTGAATTTTGGGCAATTCGCAAACATAGATGACCGAGATAGCACTAGGTTTTATAGAAGTACCATGCTCACTATTACTTGTATGAGATGCTGGTCCATTATTCTCGTTTGAGTGCAACAACATGGCAGATATTTTGACTACCTCGTCGTCGACAAGGTCAAAGGGTCCTGTAAACTTCGTAGGATCAGGTATAATTATTCCTTCAGGTCGTGCCGTGGGACCAAAACTTTTTGTATGAACCATGGCAGCACTTGGAATGAATGTGTCCATCGCATTAACCAAATAATCGAGGCCTGGAGGACCCCACATGTTTACCTACACGTCACAAAACAGGTCCTATTTAGAGTTCAAAAGAGGTAACTGATCGACAAAGTCACTATGCCCACGAAAGATTACTTACACACATTCCTTCATCCCCCAGTCCAGCCATAGTCAACAATAAACCTGCGTGTGACATAAACCGTCACCATCTTGTGAGTCTCTAAAGTACTTTATGTTCAAGTCAGAATAACTTCCAGCTAGCATTGATGTATTATTATGAATAACAGTTGAACTGGATACCTGGGAGACCTCCTGCAGTTTCTGAGCAGACTCGAGAAAGAAATATGTGATCTATCTGAAAACATGCACAGAAATACAGAATTAGATCCATGACATACTGCATGAAAATAAGAATCAAACCATCCTGAAATGGATGGTCTAATGCAGGAAAAAAAGAGAAATAAAATTCCTACGGTTGTTAATTTGTTATAGTAGAAAATTTATTTTCAATAAGCCAATGATTCAGATAAAGACTATCTATGGGCTTTCATCTACAAATCTTCAAATGAGGAGCGGAAGAGGTGATAAATGTTGTACCTTTGACAGCTTAACTTTATGCTCCGTGCAATAGCGTTGCAAACCCTGCAATAATGTAAACACTACACAGTAAATAAATAAAATTAATTTATTATCAATATGATGAAGCAAGTTGAAACCAAGAACCGACACGGAGATTGTCACCGCAGGGCATAAACCCCTTGTAGCAACTATATCTGCTATACAAGTAATTACACTTATACTCCGGATATGTTTGTATTACCAGAATCCATAGCGAATGTTTGTATTACAAGAATCCATAGCGAATTACATAGCCTCTACCGCTCATAACCTGGGAGCATCAATTAAGCTCTTTATGAAGGCATACTACCAGTCTCTATCAGCACAGATAGCAGGAGCATTTTTTTCACATTGATCAGTATGCCTTGGAAAGACCCTCAAAGAGGAAAAGTATACAGTTCTAATCTATGGTTAGTCTAGGCAATGAAGTTATTCCGAAATTTGGAACTCTACGTCTCAAACACCAATAACAGCTGCCCACCAACTGCAAGGTTCAGCTAACTGTAGGGTCCCTTCACTAATTCATCCCTGAAGGATATAAAAGGCATGATATTTTTCGCATCACAGCACAACTAAATCAGCTACAATGTCATACCTAGATCACCTTAGAAAAATAACCTATCGCCTATCGAAGTTCTGTTCAAAAACCACGTCCAAGGATCTTCCGACTAAATTCTTCGGGTCTAGACGTCTTCCAATCCAAGATCTCGAGTTCACAAATAAAATTTTGTCCATTTCTTCTTCGTCTTATCAGTTAATTATTTCCTAGCCAATCCTAGCTTGTTAGTTCCATTGATCCTAGCCCAACTGAGATGATTCACAAAGCAGATCTTTATTGCTTAATTTTCTTCCCTGGCAAATAAAACATACTCCTATACCTAAACCAGAAAGGTTAACCATAATTATCGATTTCCATCATGTCTTTTAGTCAACCACCATAGTTCCTAGAACACCTAGAGCTTTCCTTCTACAGTCTTTTACAAAAACATCAACTTTGCCTTCTCTGAGTCAGAATCTCATGTCAAATTCCTATTTCAGTTATTGTCCTCCACTTCATGCAACATAACAGAGGGCAACCAGTACGGGTTCATCTAGCTACATAAAGCAACAACGAAGACAAAACAGCTCACAACTCCCAATTTCTTAACTAGTGGCCGCAAGTCACTACGATCAGTCTATGAGGAGACAGTTCAAGGTGAAAAAAAACATAAATTGCATAATTCATGATTCTTAAAAAACAAAATACCTCTCCGGCATTGAAAATGAACCGTTGCTTGTCAAAGAAAAGCAAGACGGACGGACATGTATCTTGAGTATCCATACCAGTACCCAGTATCTGTAGATAGACACAACCCATATTTACAAACTTTATGAACTGACATAGTCTGAAACTCTGAATCAATATCACAATTTTCAGCATAATGCAGAATCACCATGCAAACCCACAATTTAGCATATGCAACTACACAAACAGAATCCAAAAGGTCAAAACTTGGTCAAAATTTCACCTCAGAATTGTAACCCTCACAATGTAAATTGGCAAATAAGTCTCCCTTGTGACGGTATCCGTCACAAATTTCCAACTGGTCAAGTATCTCTTGTTAGATTTAATCCGACTAAACGCCAGCTCAGGAAATAATACAAGCTCAGGAAATCACAAATGACTTATCTTTTCCTACTCAATATTTGACCTGTCACAAACTTGTGATGGATATGCCCGTCACAAATAAGAATTTGTGGTAAATTGGAGTATTGCAAAATACCGGAATTGTAAGTTATTAGGTCCAAATTGTTACAATCCCACTTGATAAACATAGTAACATAACAAGTGCATCCCTTAAACACTATCGATCATAAGCCTAAGACTTCACATAGTAATGAAGACAATTTTTTTTTGTATTTCTTACTAAACAAGTGGGATGATTTGGTATGTATTTGCCCCGTCTTAAGCCTAATACAGATAGTGTTCATCTTAAATGAGAATTTGCGTTAAATCAACTAGATTACCTTGTCCTTCATCTAATTTATCATTGGTCAACAATTAAATCATAAACATAAGATAACTTAACCACACAAACTTTAATGAGACGATTTAAGTTGCTGTAACGTATAAAACCGTCTTATACAAAACTAACTCGTTCCAAGTTTTATATACCTGGACATAAGAAATGGTATTAACAGGATTAAGCTTTCGAGTTTTCAACTGAAGATTCTTGGGTTTATCTGACTTATCTCTACCTTCAGCTTTTCTCTTATTAATCCCATTTTTATCCATCTCTAACCCTTTTTTTCTGGGTTACTAAACAAGTATTTCCCCTTTTATTCTTAATCTAAATCAATTAAGGGTTTTTTTGTAGGAGAAATATGAACGTTTTTGTCTTTCTGAAGAAAATTAGGGTTTAAATTGAAATAGGGTGAAAGGGATGAGACTTGACAGACCAGACAATCTTATTTGGGATTTTCTATCGTGTACCCCTGTGTTTTCTCGGATTCTAACATATACCCTCGATTTTTAAGAAACATCTAATATACCCCTAAACTCCCATATTAGTGTTTAAGATACCCAAAGTATCCAAATTTGAGTTTTTTTAATGGTTACATATTGTCACAAAAAATTGTATATTGAAGAGTAAATAATGATTTTGTTGATGGTTACATGTATTTTTAGTGAATAATAAACAAAAATCACCAAAATATAATAGTTAGAATTGTAAAATTTTAGCATTTAGGGTATTTGTAGAACAATTTATTAAGTTTAGGGGCATATTGTGTGATTTTGAAAAACCGAGGGTATATCGTAGAATCTGGAAAAATATAGGGATACATCATAGAAAAACCCATCTTATTTTTTTTTGTCGTCTATCTATTAATTTTTCATCCAAAATACACACTCACTAAATAAGGAAATAAAATAATACTCCCTCCTAGTTTACATGTTATTCCCTTTTTTTTTATACACAAGGATTAAGAAAGTGAATTTAGACCACATAAAATACACTACCCCACATACAATTGAATTTGGACCACACAAAAGCTTCCGAATAAGGAAAGAGGGAACAACATCAAACTAAGCTCAATAAGGAAATAGGGAATAACAATCAAACTAGGAGGGAGTATCTCAATAGGATATAATATTTCCATTAATGCATAATTTTTTCATTAAATTGATTGTTTTCATAAGACTAAAACTATGGTTTTTTCATTTAAATGATATAAACAACCATTGTTTCATTAAACTATAAACTATACGTACAAAACAAAATTATAAACCGTTATTACTAGCTTCATAACAAAAAAAATAGTTATATTAATTTGTAAAATTTATAAAATAATACAATTTGATTCATGTTAAAAAAAAAACTATTTTCACTAATATCAAATGATATCATTAGTTGTTTGATTAGTTTTATATTTTCAAATATCTTTCTCAACCCAAAATGTAATTAAGGATGAGAAATTTTGATGTAATCTCATATTTACTTTCATATTTTGATGTAATCCACTATTTAAGATATACCTCTAGGATTTTTAAGGATTGGAATTTTGCTCCGAAAGATAAATCGTAACTAAAACCCATAGTAAAATTATTATTTTTGTGTAAACAAATTATTATCATTAAGATATACTTTCATGTCATTACTGAAATATCTTTATTATTTTGTTGTAGTTTTTATTTATTTTTCTCAAATCAAAATACAATGATGATCAATATTTAAATAACAATTTACAATTAAAAAATAAAAATAATATCAAAGATAAAACTCTATAAATACCGTGCATTGCACGGGAGCTATACTAGTAATATAATAAACTAATAATGCCGGATAGTAGTGCCCGTCTTCAATGAAAATTTGTGTATAAGAAGTCTATTTATTTAATTTTCCATAAAAAATGTACACACTAATAATGAAACAAAATGAATTGTTATCTCATTCCCACGACTCTCTAAGGAGTATACTTTGTGATAGGCTGATAGCCATTACTCCGTAATAACTATTACGTACTTTTTTTTGGTGTAGACCATTCGGTTTAATCCGAATACGAGCCGGGTATAACTACTACGTACTTGGTATGCTGTATTATGCAACAATTTTACATGAGACTAAACTGTTATTATGAATACGAAATAGCTATGATAAATTGATTTAAAGGAGACCACTTAAAAGCTTGTGTGATTGTATCAATCAATTTTTGTGGTGTAAATTGATATGGAATGGTTTTCTTTTGCTGCTATATTATTCTAAAGTTCATATTTCGAAACACAACGAATTGATTGTTAGTACTTTCGGAACATAAATTGTTGTTTTGCCTTACATTGCTGCATTTGTCTTAATATTGAACTGAGCCACTGTTATAATTATAATGAATTGTGATTCTTTATAAGCATTTCATATGTGAAGTTCCAATTTGGATTGTTGCAAATTCTATTCCTGTTTCGACGATGAGTATGACTTATGAGTCGGCTGATTAATAATGACCATGAGTGACTGCCACATTTAAACCAGAAAAATCTCGCCATTGGATAAACTCAAACGAGAGTACGAGACCTGAAAGCTACATGAGATCGTCTCAAACTTGCATTATGCCTTAATGCTCAGAAAGAATAATGTACAGAAACTAATTGACGAATCACTAGAAGTCAGTCGCGTCCATAGTGGACTATGTGTAAATTGTGCATAAACGATATGGAACACTTAATGATCAAACCTATTAAATCGTATCAGCAGCTACATGAGATCTTCCATGCTTGTCGATGTTTCACATTCTTCAGTAACAGGATCTTGGCCACTGTATGTTTCGCATTCCTGATCAGCAGCCTCTTTTCTGGTGGACGTCTCACATTCTTCTTTAACAGTCTCTTTGCGGCTGGATGTTTCGCATTCCTGATCAGAAGCCTCTTGATTCGCAGCTTCCTCGCTACTGGATGGCGAAGTTTCACCTCGCTTATTCCATATATTATCCAATGGCTCTTTCAGGAGTTCAGTCAGGCAGAGTTCCATTTTCCGATTATTCTTTTTTAGCTGGATATGTGCCATGAGAGCTATGTGGTCTGATGATGGCCACACTTCCGAGGGTAGCTTCTTGACATCATCAATTAGCTCCAGAATTCCCTCCACATTGAATTCTTCCTCTGAAAGACAACATAGTAATAAGTTGTACTGTAATTTATCTTCTTGTATATTCTATGATCTAGTTGCTAATTCATAACTATTCCGTACTTGTATAAAAGATGTAGTCGATAGTGTTTTTGAAATTGTTCGCGGCTGTTGTGAATATCGGCTCCATTGTTTCCATGTTCATTCTTTTGCATTCCTTTAGCCCTCGGTGACTCCCTGGCCTTAAAATTGTCGAATATGCGCTTTCCTGCATCATTCAGAAATACAGTAACCTTTAGTCATTAGCCAAATTCCGACTTCTTTTATGCATAAGGATAGATACAATCGTACCAATGAAGCCGACATGGGTACGTCCAAATGCAAGCATAAATGATTTAAGGCCGGTTTCTCCTCTGCCACCACTGTCTTCTCTGCCGCCACTGTCGACACTGTCTCCTCTGTCGCCGCTGTCTCATCTTTTCCTGCTGTCTTATCTTTCTTTAGTGTAGGCATCTGCCTATGCCTGATCATCATATATGGTTCACTGCAAAATTGAATAACCTAGTTACAATAAAAATAATAGATAAACTGCAGTTAAAGGATTTGGCCTATGTTAACTGATCCTCTAACATATAAGTATATAACATACCTCTTCGGAGTAATGTTAAAATCGCCTGCGACGATAATAGGGACGTTCGATGCTTCAATGATTGACAGTCCTTTTAGCAGCAGATAGGTCTGAAGCAATTTGACATCAGAAAAATCTTCGTCTGCTGTAAGATGCACAGTCACTATGCAAATCATTATTTTCTTTTTTATGGGTCGAAACTCCAGCATACAGCCAATCCCAGCTTTTTCCTGCCGAACCAAAATTTAGGTTTCAGCATTCCAAATAATAGAAACCTATCTCTGAAAATAAATGCTTTTCAGAATTTACTTTACCTTCAGGTATCGAGATGCATTTGCATGTTTATCCAGGCCATGTTCTCTCAGAAACTGGCGTGCAGCACGACGAAAATTTATCTGCATTTGTACATGGAATTGCCTGTCAGGACTACTACAACGACATTAATCAGTACGCATTGGCGTGTCTATATTTAGCTAGATGGGGTCCCGGAACACCATAAAATATGTTCTTGTACAGTTTTCCCAAATTTTTTGATACAAAAAATAAAATTCATCATAAAAACTAACATAGTAGTTCGATTTAGAAAGTTTCAATTTAAGGATCATTTTTTCCCAATTCAGGTCGCTGAAACTGTCGTAATGGGTTGGTCCTAGAGACATTACAACAGTACATCACGACCGGACTGTGAAGTTACCTAAGGTTACCATGACCATATTTTGAGCCGATCTTAGCCTATAAATGACACAATGTTCAAGATTACGACTTCAACATTTTGCGACCAGAGACGGTATACAATACCATGGTGTCCATTAAAAAATACAGAATGATTAAGAAGACAGGAACCAAATGAAGCATAGAAGATAAAAACACATTTCAATTAAAATGACAATAAGTTGTTTACAACACATTTTCAGTAATCTCGGTAATTTATCCAAGAAAACAGAGAAATCATCCAAGAAATCGAAACATAGAATTATACATTGTAGTACCTTATACAGGAAGTCCTTGTTTACTCGAAATCTCGAACTCTTGTAGAAAATGGCACATCCCATCTTGAATATATCATTTGGACCATAAAACGTGTTATTTGTTTCGGTATTCATTCTGAACTTGTACCCATGTTCGCGCAACTTAGGACCGAAATATTTTGTAACATCTGTATCCACAACTTCTTGAAGACACATAACATCAGCGTTGTAGTACTTTAATTCTTCAAGCAACTTAGATTTCCTGTCATCCCAATTCATTGGAAGTGATAAATGTGGTGCCAAAACGTTGTAAGTTAATATTGTTATCGCGTTTCCGTCTTTTCCTAGACTTCCATCACTGCCATGGTAGTATATCATCTTCCTGCAACATTGTAAGTTAGCAAAAATGGGTTAAAAATTTAGAAATAAGTAAAATCTGAACGAATTTTGATGAATTTGTGTTCAAGAATTTACCTTTTGTTGTCCATTTTTACTGTAGAAAGTACAAGAATCTTGGTGTAATAATAACAGTTATTATTGGCGAGATAATTGTCTGTTTTTTTATGTTTTGTTTTGAAAGTATGGAGTTTAGTAAGTGTTGTTTATATATAGTTATCACTTCTCATTCAGTCAATGAGGCTTTGTGTTTCAACTATAATTCAAATGCAAATTCTCTTATATGAGTTAGAGTAAGTATTGTGTAAGACGGTTTTGTAACAAAATAGTGTGATAGTTAGTTGATTGAAATTTCAAATTTAATAGAAGATTTAGAAATGGACATTGTTGAAAGTTAGAGTTTAGCGACTTGTTTATATAGTTATTGTGGATGGAGTCCTTGTTCTGATAAAAAAATTGTAATATATCGTAAGCTCCTCTAATAGGTTGTTTGATGTCATATGCAAACATGTTTTGAATATAATGGGGGCATTGATAAAAGTTGCAACGATCAATTATCGATCTCCGTATTATTACATTATTCATGTTTCTAAATTGATGTTGCATTGTGCCAAACAATCGGACCATCAACCACTTGTACATCTCGTAATATAACAAAGTGAGTGTTGTTATCAAGTAAATATTTAGCTTTAGCAAGCTATTCCTCTATCTTATCAATTGATTTGCAACTTCTAAAAGTTTTCTGGATTTTCTTCTGGATGACCCTTGATCTTTAGAAGCTTCACCCTCACCAGACTTTGATACCTGACCAGCGAAATGACCTCGACCAGATAATTGACCAGATTTTGATGCTTGACCAGAAAATCCACCAGAGAATTGACCTTTGAAGTGTCCGGATGCCTGTCCGCCACCACTAGCTCCCCCTCCAATTTGTCCAGATGCATTTCCTTGTTTTGATGTTTCTCCTCCTCCGTCAGAGTCTCCGGAAGCATTAGCTTGCCCAGACGCATCTCCTGATGCTTGTCCCGAACCACTAACTCCTCCTGAAAATCCACCTTGTCCAGATACTTGCCCTTGCCCAGAGCCACTAGCTCCAGCTGATCCCCCAACTTTCCCTGATGCTTCTCCTTCTCCAGCGGCTTCTCCAGAACCCCCAATTTGTCCAGTGCCACTAGCTCCCCCTCCAACTTGGCCGGAAGCCGCTCCTCCTTTTGACGCGTCTCCAGCACCATCCCCAGAAGCTTTAGCTTGCCCCGATGCATCTCCCGACACTTGTCCTGAGCCACTAGCTCCTCCCGAAAGTTCACCTTGTCCCGATACTTGGCCAGCTCCTCTAGCTTCTCCTGAAGCTCCAATTTTCCCTGGTTCTTCTCCGGCTCCACCATTAGCTCCCCCCGAACCCCCACTCTCTCCATCCCCACTTGCCCCCTCTTCACCTTGTCCAGAAGCCTCTCCTTGTTTTGACGCGTCTGCTGCATCTTCACTCTCATTAGAAGCATTAGATTTACCCGATGCATCTCCTGATGCCTGTCCAGACCCACTAGCTCCTAACGATAATCCACCTTGTCCCGATGCCTGTCCGACACCACTACCTCCTCCTCCAACTTGTCCAGATGCCTCTCCTTTTTTTGACGCATCTCCTGATGCTTGTCCTGAGCCACTAATACCTCCTGAAATTCCACCTGATGCTTGTCCTGAGCCACTCATTCCTCCTGAGACTCCACCTTGTCCTGATACTTGTCCAGAGCCACTAGCTTCTCCTGAACCTTCAACTTTTCCGGATGCTTCTCCTTCTCCACCAGCTTCTCCTGCACCTTGAACTTTCCCTGATGCTTCTCCTTGTCCCCCAATTTGTCCACCACCGCTAGCCCCCCCTCCAGCTTGTCCAGATGCTTCTCCTGCACCATTTGCCTCTCCCCCTCCACTAACTCCTCCTGAAAATCCACCTTGTCCTTGTGCCTGTCCTGATGCACTACCTCCTCCTGAAGCACCGACTTGTCCTGATGCCCCTCCTGCTCCGCTCCCTCCACCAGAGCCTCCAATTTCTCCACCTCCGCTAGCTTCCCCAGAACCTTCAATTTGCCCGGCGCCTGCTCCGCTCCCTCCACCAGAGCCTCCAATTTCTCCACCTCCGCTAGCTTCACCAGAACCTTCAATTTGCCCGGCGCCTGCTCCGTTCGCTCCACCGGAACCTCCAATTTGTCCACCCCCGCTAGCTTCCCCAGAGCCTCCGATTTGCCCAGCACCACTAGCTCCACCCGATGCTTGTCCTCCTATTTGCGCGGTGCCTTGCCCTCCACCATTTGCTCCTCCTTGAAATCCTAAATTACCAGATGCTTGTCCTTGTCCTTGTCCATTACCTTGTCCATGCATCATCATGTGTTTTCTTGCCGCTGCATAAGCTAAAAAAGGGAGGAGTGTTGCTTCGCTAGATAAAATTGCAACCTAATAAATAAGAGTTAAAACAACAACAAAATATATCTATTAGCGACACATAAATAAAATGAATATAACTGGAAAGTGTCTTAATAGATACGGTCACTTTACTTACGTAGCAAAATATAATAATGAAGAGTATGTATGATGCCATTGAAACTTATTACTCTCTTATTCTAAAATTATTATTTTACTTTTGCTTTTTTTTATGTATAAACAATGTTTGCTTTTGTATTTTTTTTTGTTTTTGTAATATGACTAAGAATTGAATGGGTTATTTATAGGTTTTTCACTCATCTTCCACCACAAATTCACTCCACCACAAATTCACATTAAAAAAGTTTGGGAATGCGAATAACATGCATTTGTCTTAGTTAAGTTGATTAGTTCAACGTAATAGAATTAGTGGATGGTAAATAACAAGTTTCCACATATTCTCATAACCTGCACACTTAAGGTAAAACATTGACATATTGTGACATTTGTTATAGATTTTAGTTAGTAGGCTTTCTAGTCAGTACATCAACTGCGTTTATAGTTTAATGGATTGGTCTCACATTTAATAACTAATGTATGAAAACCATTTTTTGTCATTAAAAGATTAATTGCTGATATGATATTACCGATTTCATGGTTTCATCGCGTATATTTTCTGAATAAGTGGCAAGAATTAAGATAAGCCCAAAGAAAAAAAATGTAACAGTACTTTTCACCTAAAACAAAACCACAAATTATAAATGAAGTATGTACGTACAATATAATTACATATGGGATACTAAATCATTACTAATGCTTAAAGTCTATACTACCACTTTACTGTTACATCAAATATATGGAATCAGTAATAGACTAACTCGAAGTGATATCATAACAGTATATAGCTTGCTTGAAACTTGAATCCATTGTTGGGGTGTTTTCGCTACCTCGATCCAACGAGCAAATACCCTTATCTCCCTTTGTCGCTGATGTACTAGCCATTTCGGATCATCAACCAAGTCTGGACAATGGGAACCTGTACGAAAGAAGCAATGGAAAGGGGTACAATTATAGTTTCGAAGCTCATTTAATTTCAAGATTGAAAGGTATTATACATTCCTTGTTTTGCAGTGATTGCTACAGTGGTACTGGATATGTCCTTAAGCACCCTGTAAAAATATCTAATTTTAACAACATATTAAGTATAGAATTGCGCTAGATTTTGAAAGCAAAATATTATTATTAGCGTAATTGTCTAAGAGTAGCCGCCATGTTATGCAGATTTAGAATGTTAATCTATACTAAAACTATAAAACAAGAATCACTTCACATTAATTAATCTTGCCACATGTCAATCCCTCCTTGATTGTTTTCCGCCTAAGTAAAAATTTATCCACTAACCCTAAAATTATCTTACATGAGTAGTCATTCTCTGCTCCTTCACATTTGTCTAACACATTTCTCTCCTCCTCATTTTTCCAATATTGTGACCTACCACAATCTTAACTTTCCTGTTTTCACTATAAATTTACTAAATTCTAATTATTCTCTTCCTTAGAAAACTCTTTCCATCATTTCTTTGCGTTTAATTCGGTGGTTTATTATACAATAACTAGTTTTGTCTCCCGTGAAACTCACGGGCTAGTTAAGGTCCCTTTTTAGCTTTGTTTGTTTTCATTATTTTGATATGATGATTGACTCATATGTATACAATATACAATAAATCAACTATTAAACCATTGCTTATTTAGTGGAAGTAGTATTTTAATAATTTTATGTCAAGAAAAATGTAATAGCTGACGGTTGAGAAAACCATAATTTGTTGGTGATATATTTTGGTAAAGGTTATCTTATATGAATTCAATCGGCTTGAGTGATAATTAATAATTGAGAGAAACATTACGAACATGGCATGATCAAAAATGAAAAACTACATTGACTTGTCTTTAAGTTTGATGGTAAAAATCACGTAAAAAGAAGAATATATCGTATTGTGTTGAAAGTCAAGTGGTCATACAAAATATACACTATTTTAAGTAATTGTAAAAAAATAAGGTATAAGAGAAAGTTGGAAAGAGAACGTAGAAACATTGCTCATTTACTTCTTATTCAACATATTAGCAAAAAGAGAGACATTCTTACTTCGTAAATAAGAAATAATTAAACACGACCCATTCCATTCGTTCTTTTAACAAAATTGAAAGTTATATTAATAAATTGTATCTATGTTGAAAGAGAATCAAACATATTTCGTGTATTGAAAACTCCTTCCTAGCTAAATTGCATGCGTGAATTTGGACCATTTTGTTATGGGACAAAATACCGAGGAATTTTAATTAAATAGACTGATTACGGTAGTTATGTATGCATGATCCCACGCGATCCCACTATAACAACTTTGGATCGAGTTTGAATAAAATGACTGATGCACGAATTTTGGAATGAAATAACACTACAAAAAAAAGGTCAATAGGAAAAAAAAAACAAATCTGTCGCTAATTGGACAAAAATTAACCATAAATATTGCGTATATAAGAAATTTATAAAACACCATTACTAAATTTCTTAATATATTGTAATAACTAATAATTATATGTACAAAATATTATGAAAAAAATGAAAAAATCGGCTAGAAGTCTAGAGGCATACAATCAGGTGATAAGTTTGCCAAATGGAAGCGATCTCTCATGCCATTAGTCCATTACCACCTCCACCTTTTTCCCTGCCATTAATACCACGAAATACAATGTTAGAGAATCATAATCAAAACAAATTGTTACTCGACTAATTGCATCAAAACTCAAGAAAAAATTACATTGAATAACAAATAACCTTATCTTTCCATTCCTTTTCTTCAACTTTGCTTCTTATTTTTTTAATGCCCTTCAAACCTTGAGCAACTCAAATCTATGATACACAGACAATAACTTAGGAAAAGAAAATATACGAGTATGTTTTATGAGTTATTGAGATCAATACTTGAATACAGACTATTATCTTACCGATGGGTAGTTGGGTCCCTCGTTTAACAAATAACTAAAGCCTTTCATATGTAACAAAAAAATTGCAATTTGAAACCGGGTAGAAACTCCGTATTATATGAAATAGGATAAAAGTCTCGTTAACTAAAAGCAATTATAAAGATACGAAATCTCTCATCTTAGCTATCTTATGATAGGAATGTGTACATTATATTTTCAGCTGATGGAGGGAAAACTTTTTGTAGTGTTTACATGTGGAACTTATGGTGGTATCTTAATAACTAAGGAAAACAAAAGGTTGGTCATTAACTAAGGAAACGGTTGTAGTTATGAAAGTGAGTAAAAGCGTGGAAATGGAGGGGTAAGCCTTAAGAGTATGGTAAGATAGTGTTTAATGTTTATTACTCATAAATTTTTGCTGAGAAAATGAAAAGACTATTGCCCTCTATAGTTTATTTGTATTTATTTTATTTAATTATTATAAATCTTATTATAGGTAGGTTTGAGTAAATTCCCATCTTGCAAAGATTGTGCCACGTGTCGTTCTATTAAGTACTCAACTTACCTTTTTATATTACTAGTTGTTGTACGGCGCGCTTCACGCACCGTACCCCAAGATATTTATATCAGTGTAGTTTTATTCTGTGAGCATGGCGAATTCACAAGTCACTGTAAGGAATGCACACAATTGAGACTGCTTTTTCTGGCGTAGTCTTTAAATATGAGGACAACACACAATTTTAGGGGTACATTTGTGCGTCTTCTAGATTCCATTGTTTCGAAAATTCGGAGAATCCACCTCAAATATTTATTTTACAGGTTTCTCGAAAAATACCCATGACAATCTATATCAAAACCAAGAAAAGTTGAAATAAAAAAGGGTGAAACTCTGATATGTATTGCTAAAACATGAATCAACGACTTAACCAACCCTTAAGACGGTCATTTTTCATCTTAAGCTTAAAACGGATATAACGTGACCCTTTACAATAAAATGTAACCATTTTTTACTTAAAAAAGTTACCAGAATAATTCTAGTTGTGACATTTTAACGTTAAAATGGTCACATTCTCGACCATTTTATCGTTAAGATGACGACTACATTGTAGATGAAGAGTCCCCTCCTACAACGAGAATTTGCTTAACCAGGAAAGCCTCTCCAAGAACAAGGTACATACATAAGGGCTATATTCGACGCATTAGCATGAATACGTAGATTGGCATTTAAGATATTCCTTCATTGTGAGCGCGCTTAAATTTGCGGTTCCTACATCTTATAAATGTGTAAATATTGTTTTTCTACCATTGTACCCCCTCTTGATCATTATCCTCCTTTAAAACAGCTGATTCAATCTCAACCTTTTCAAAGATGTAAATCATTGACATTCACAAATCACAAGTCCTTATCAATGTGGTATTTCATAATACGTAATTCGTGTTTCATAGATATCATAGCGTAGCACTTCATTGGTTAGGAAAAATGAATTTGTTAACAACGTTTAGACAATGAACTTCAGCTATGATTCAGATTTCTACTCAATTATATATTCACTCAAATTCTCCGTCCCAATCATTTGTGTACCTTTTATATTCTTTCTGAGGAATATTTTTGTTATTGAATAATTTGTGAAGAGTATTTTAATCAAAGGTAAACAAATGATTGGGATTGAGGGAATACCTAAAAATAAATTACTTGTACATTGTAAGCACAAACATGTTGACAAAGTGAGCATAATATCACTTGCATACTTGGCGAGATAATGTCATCTTCAGTTGCTTGCAAGTTGACACAGATAACATGCAATTGAATGAAACCAATATCTTGTAGCTTCAAGAAGCCGTAGCTCATTACGCATTGGTAATTTTACTCTTTCTTCAACTGAGTAAGAGCCAACCATGGCGCAGACCTGCTTTGCCAGATTGAAAGGTATAGGGGTAAAGCTCTTCATTATCAACAAAAAACATGGTCTAATATCGATTCTTACATCTTGCCAGAAGTGGATTTCGACAAGGACTTTTGTAATTAGCAAATCGAACCAAATTCACATAATCAACAGTAATTATTGCGGGACGATCTCACACTGTGAGGCGGTTTTATCTTGTAAAAGAGAACTCATTTATTAGCAGTAAATATATAGTTCCTTTACATAAAACGACCGCCTAACGACCCAAGACCTTCTTATTCTATAATTTGTGCATAATAAAAACCTTCACATATTATTAAATCGATTTCCCCAAAATCGAGTTACAAAATCTCGTTAAATAATACTTCGATTTGCATAATGTATTCTATACATCTTGCTCGTATGATATCAATGAATAAAAAGTGGAAAAACACATTTACTAAATAACTTCTTTTACGAGTCTCATTTCCCTCTCATTTCTCTCCCACCCTCTTCCTCCATTCTTCCCTCTTCTTCTTTGATCAATAGGTCATCTTCTTGTTCCTTAGCTCCCTTATCAATCATTTCATTCAATGATCTCTGTCTTTTGGTCATCTTCCCTTCCCCTCTCTTTCCTCTCCCTCCATCTCATTCCCCCTCTCCCTACTCCCTCTGGTTATGCACTGAGCTCCCCTCATACCCTCCCCCCCTCTTCCTATCCTTCCCTTACAACATGTCACGCCCCTGCCTCTTCCATCATCGTTTTGATAGGCCATTGGTTATACACTCTCCTTTCCATCCTCTCGTTCCTCTCCATCCTCCCTCCTACTATTCCTCCATTCCTCCCTTCCCTTCTAGTTTGATCAATATGTCATCAATTAGTGTATTAATTAGCCATCTAGGGGTTGGACGTTTTAATCAATTGGATATAATTATTGGGAGGCTCCTCCAATAATGACATCTCCACCGTGGGTAATCCTATTATTATGTAGTACGACTGGTACAATGACTACTATTAGTTGCAATATCTAAGCGGGCATAGAAAATCTGACCAGGCTTAAAACATTCTAAGCTTAAGATTTCCAAAATAAACATGATCTTCACTATTAAAAAAATAAGGTACAAGTATTTCTGATGAGGGAAGAAACATTATTTTCAAAAGGATAATAAAATACAAATCATCAGAGACGAAAAAATATGGTCATAAACACTGAGCACATTAAATTTCATGCTTCTTAGATTTCTACCGCATTCAAAGCTATGTGCTTCCACCAATTCTCAAATGTAAAATCTCGAATATTTCCCTTGAAACTTAAAAGATAAGGATCAAGCCCTATCTTATCGATCTAAACCAAAGAGGACCTTGAAACTTGAATACTGTGCTCCCAAGAGCACATAATAACTACTGGGTTATAGTCTCATAACGAAAGGAATTAAGTTGGGTAGACACAATTAGAAAATTAGTATATGCAAGAAAGTCCACTTTAGGCAACCAATTTTACAAAATTTAGATGTCTTACCCTAACCAAAGTACCGGCGTAATAAAAAACATGAGCAGCAACCAGTAAGTCCGCATGCCTTCCTCACACGAGCAACATCTTCAGAATCATGCATCTGATATTCACTTGGGGACAGAAAGAGTGGGTGATACTTTCCCACGCCTAAATTGGGTTCATGTTTGGTTGCAGCTAGAAGTTCCCTTTCCCTACACACGTAATAGAATAGTTAGTCTAAAATACAGACAAAACAAATACCTCTAAAGACAGCCAACTTAAGCTAGATACTAAAGAGCTCGTTTCTTTCTATCTTTGTACAAATTACCCATAGGGTGTGCCTCGATACAATCTGAGTAATGAAGGGGAGGGGAGGGGGTGATGAAGGAGAAAGGAAAGGAAAGGGAATCGGCGAATATTGTTTTCCTTTCAAAACCTTTCCATTTGCCTATAAATTCCTCCCTTCAAACAAGGTTTTTAAGAGCATGATAGAGCACTTGTGAAAAAACCAACTCAAGAAATCCTAACTCGGGCTAGCCAATAATACCCTATGTACGTTTCCCCGACTTGGGGCATTTTAGATGGGTGGCCAAAATCAATATTCACATTTACAGTCCTAACTCAAGATTTGTTGTCGGTGAGGCGAATTACTAAGGAAATACGGTACAATGGAAAGGTGAAAAATAGGGAATTTAACAAAAAAAAAAAAACCATTGTCAAGCGAAGGTGAATAAAATGAGAGTAGTGAGTTTTACCTTTTCATTCTGATAGTCTCCTAAAACCCTTACGCCTTCTAGCAAAAACAGCCAGCCCTTCTTTGAATCCGCCTATAAAATCAATGAAAAAATATGGTTTTCATTACGGAAAATAACCTAAATCTCCAAATATTTTGATGAGCTTGAACACAAAGGGAGAATTAATTGCAATCAGTCATGGGAATGAAAGGGTACAACAACCCGTTGCTAACAAAATGAGACCTAACATCAAAGTGTGTAACAAATTGCGACAAAACCTTAGAAATCGAAGCTGGTTGTGAGCGAGATATCACCCCTTCCATTAACGAAATAGATTTCACTGAAGTTGTGAAAAAGCAGCAATTGAGGAAGACTATAAATGATTAATTTTTGCATACCCAAATCAATGTGGTGCTAACAAAATGCACTTATAAACGGTACTTTTCTTATACACAACTCAAATCAAAACACAAAGATGCAATCTTTTTAAATGTTATATAAATAAAAATTGATTATATCTTCAAACCTAAGCCTAATTTACCAAACCTTTATTAAATCAAACAATATACTGATGAAAGATTGTATCTTTCTCAATATTCAATAATAAAAAATTAAATTCAAGTCATCAATCCAATTATTCAATTATCACAGCAATTACCCTAAAGATAGTGCATATTCCTATACGTAGTGCAATCACTATACAGTACCAGCTCAAAATTGAAATCAAATGAATAGAGTCACTAACCTTGATTCCGATGTTGGGATTTCAAACTAACTTGATAATATCTTAACCCTAATTACGCAAACGGCATATATTTACCGAAATATCAATCAGAACCCTCCTGAAACTTCCAAAAAAAAGTATAAGAATCCGGATCAGAAAGAAAATAAAGGGAGAATGCCTCCCTGTTTGGCGAAAAATAGGATTATTTGGGCACTTTTAAAAAAAACAAAATAATGATAATATCCACTTACCGTAATCATCCACTCGTTAAAGAAGAAGGTAAGATGATCTGACCGTCATGACGATGGTGATGAGCTGATAGTGAGAGCAAATACGTTATTGAAGAAGATGAGAGTTGGGAAGAGATGATAGCTAAAGAAAGAGACATGAGAGATAGAGAAAGCAAAGGAAGAAAATGGGAAAAGGGATGGTTCTAGAGTCTAGACTTGTAGTGGGTGACGACAAAAATCCCCCAAAACAAGACCAAAACACTGAAATATGGAACGCTGCGTTTTGACTTGTAAATGAGCAAAGTGCTGCGCCTAGTACTGTTCATTATGAACAGTAAGTTTCCTTACTCACTTTTATATAAGGTGTATAGATTGTAAGAATCGTGTTTACCATTGTATACCACTTTTGCCATTAGTTCACTAATTCCAAACTTTTTTGAGGTCCAAGTTCAATTTGATGGCTTAATGTTTATCCATACACAAACTTGTATTCACTACTCTCAGATGCCGCGAAATCTCAGCTCTTGGAGGCTTGGAATGAAGGTTATTATTTCAGGTGATTTACTTCAACACAGTTTTGATTTTTTTATTGATTTCTAGGCTATTTTCAATTCTACATAGATATTCTACCGCATATCTGATTTCTTGCTTTTTAGTTAATTTGAGTTTTCTATAGCGTTGTGATTTCATAATTTTATTCATATACAGGGTATAATGAATGTGGAATTTGAGAAAGTTGTGATTTATGTTTATATGAATAGATATTATAGATTAGACGTCTACATGATATCTATGTTCCTCAATAAATGTGAGGAAAATATTTGATATAAATTCACCCTACTAAAATTGATGCAATTTTACATATTACAGTTTGACTATCAAAATTAGGGTTTTGAGGCTTTAAGTTTCTTTATTTTCGTAGGAAGAAAGATTAGAATTTTTAGATCTCATTTCGTTTATACTCCTTAGTCCTTATATATGACTATTATTTTTTTCTCACTTTGAAATACATATATTCTCACCTACTTTACTTTGTTATTGAGATAGTGATTGTGATTCGTACAAAAAAGAATAGAAAACCAATTCTCTCTCTTCTTTCTAGAGAGAGCTTTTCTCTCCATGGAGAGCTTCATCGTCCTTCTTGAATGATTGTACTTCCATACTTTATTCTAATATTTTCATATATAGCTTCCAAAATCCAATTATTATGATGCTATTCTATAGCCTATTATCGTTTCGTCTGCTTGGTGTGCTTTCATCAAGAATTTTATTCTTTTTATTTGCCTTAGAGCCCAAGATCTTCTTGGTCTTAGGATTATCTCTGCAACTTCCATGTGCTATCTAATCAGCTGCTCTAATTACCCTATTTCATGTTCTTAGGCCTTTATCTAGGGTGTATTATCCCTTATTCTTATTGGTTTCTGAAGTTTATTGGGTTAACGTCCTGGTTTTTCCCTTTAATCATTGTCTTTCTGAACTATTTTTTATTGGGTACCTTTGAATTAACCAATATCAGTTTAGAGTTTCATATCATTGTGTTTGTTTCTCTGTGATTTTGGTTTTGCACGAACTTGGGGGCTACGATTTTCCCTCCTATTTAAGGAATTAATGCTCTGTTTCCCTTCATTCATTCTTCAATCATCAAGTTTCTTTGTTATTCTGCAATTACTAATATTTTAATCATTAAGTCTTCCTCTTATTTTGCAATATTAATATCTGCCGTTCCTTCATTTATTATGGATCAACCTCATCATTTTTTCACAGAAGTATTTAATCAGGACCAAGAGGATATTCATCATAATGTCAATTTTTAGGAAGCGAATCATTTCAACCATCCTCTTATTAATGAATGGAGGTATCCTCGTGTTGGTGGTATTGTGACGCCTAATCCGGATCACCTAGGTAGTTCCTTCAACTTCTTCTGGAGTAAGTGTCTTTTGGGGTACTTGGTGGACTATAGGCTTTTCAGGGCTTATAGCATTAATATTGAGGATAATTAGGCTACTACCAGAGGCTCTATCTTGGTCTACAGGGGTGGGGATATTTATGCTATTCATTTTGACAACCCTTAAGACCTTCATGAATTACTGAACATAAATGTTATTGTTATGGATGGTGCCCTCATGATTCTGAAGAAATGGTGTAGAGTCTATTGATCGAATACGAAAGAGGGGGGGGGGGGTGAATTGAGTATTAAAAACTAGCCCAACTTTTTCGA
This sequence comes from Heliosperma pusillum, assembly GCA_022085475.1. Taxonomy (NCBI): domain Eukaryota; kingdom Viridiplantae; phylum Streptophyta; class Magnoliopsida; order Caryophyllales; family Caryophyllaceae; genus Heliosperma; species Heliosperma pusillum. The sequence goes on along the minus strand of JAIUZE010000985.1, from coordinate 92,961 downwards.
TTTATACGATATGTAATTAATTATTTGATCTTATAGATTAAAATCAACTAATTAATTAATCAAAGTAAGCGCAAGTAACGAAATAACGAAAAGTAAAGAGAGTGGAGAGAGAGAGACACACAGATTTTTGAAGTGGTTCAGTTTCACACGTGAAACCTACGTCCACTATTCTCGATTAATAATTCTTAGTACCTTTCTACGGATTACAAAAATTATCAACCCACTCGTATAATCAACTATGATTATAACTCAAGGTGAGTATCGCTAAATACTCTATACTATCTTACGTTAATAAGAAAGTACAATATAACTCACACAGATTCTCGTTAAAGAATTGTAAGATTATGTGATGTACTATTATCCAATAACGTATTTCACGCGAGCGATTGACAAAGATTGATGCACGGCTCTTTTGAAAAACAAACACTAAAAATAATAAATATTTTGCTCAAGGTTTGCTTTAAAACGACTTTGGAAAAATTCTCTCAATGTATATGTATGTGTCGTGTATTTCGTGTGTCTCATAATTGAGATGGGAAGGAGTGATAAACATTTAATTAGTCACATTTTCCCCTCATTTTCGTCCCCATTTTGGTCCATTTACACGGATTTGCGTGCCCTTGATTGCATTTTGCTTCCTGATTTCTCGTGCTATGAATGTCGATCTTAATTTGTAGGAATTAAGGCGGAAATGAAGAAATCGGAGCATAAAGGTCTTGCATGAGTCGGGATTCGAAGATGAGATGAAGAAGTGAAGAAATGAGCCTTCAGGTGGTGCAGGTCGGCCTACTGACCGGCGGCCGGCCACCCGGCCCAGACTGCAATCCCACAAAGAATGAAGAAAGAAAGAGTGGAAGAAAAAGTCCAGGTAGCGCCGGCCGGTCGACCGGCGGCCGGTCGACTACCCGGCCTGTGCAACAACAGAATGCCCATGAGAGTGAAAATGTGCTCTAGGCCGGTGGGAGGCCGGCGGCCGGTGGACCGGCCAGGACCCCCATTCTCCATACTTAGAAGAATTTTGAAGCATTTGAAGACGAAGAAAAGGAAGCTACTGTTGTGCTCCCGACCGGCCAAACGACCGGCGGCCGGTCGACCGGCCAGGAACACAGCATCGCAAATTCGCCAATTCTTCTATTTTCTTTCTTAATTTCGAGATACCTATATATACCCTTTCCCTAATATTTTGTAAGCAGCTTTTAATTTTCCCTTAGCACAAAACCCTAGATATTTGTAACCTCTATTAAGTACTAATTACTCTCCTAATCGTTCCCTAATTAAACTTAATTTCTCATTTCAAGTTGGTAGATCTAGTCTTTCCTAGTAGAATTATTTCAGTTTTGGGTTTGTATTGAGGATTTTGGGTTGAAGACATTCTCCCTCTTCATTAATACAAGCTTGTTGGTATTAAATTTCTCATCTTTTTGTTATTTATGCAATTTAATTTCATTTCTAGTTTATTGTTTATCATTTGATTGTTATAGTTATTCATCTCATAGCACTATGTTTATTTCACTACTTCTTGCCTCTATTTGTTTGATTTACCTTACCATGTGTGAGTAGTTTCCCTCTAGGGTTTAGGGGGAGCCTAAGGGAGGATCATGTGGGGTAATTAGTTGGGTAATTAGTAGATTTGTGGTAATTATTTGGGTATTACTCATATGCACACAAAGTGTTTGATGAAATGTGTGAACGAAAGTTGCCCATTTTATCAAGCATGGTTTGATTATTTCTTAAGCGACGGTGGTAGAAATGATTAGACTAGTGTTTATATGGGTGATTTGAGACAAATGCGATGGCTTTGTTGATGATTATCGATTGTTGAGACATTAGCAATTGATTTTACTCGAATTTGTTACCCACTTGCTAATTACCCGACTAGCCCATTAATCCCCCTAAGGTGAACCCTTCACCTTAGTCTTTCCCTTAATTGTTTACATCATTATTATTTAGCGATTACTTGCTTTTCCTAGTTTTTAGTTAACTTTCCAATCCAACATTTATTAGGCTAGAATAGGACGCGATCGAACTAGTAGTTGACCCCCTCCATCCTCGTGGATTCGACCCCTTTATACTACTTATTTTGGGTTATTTTTGATGTTTGTTTTGACGACGAAACCCTCATCAAGGAGTATTTATAATAGAAGCATAGGAGATAAAAAACTAAAACCCTAGCTTAATATTTAAGAAAGATATTTATCTTTTAATATCTCAAAATATTATTTGCTTTATTTTTTATAAATATATTTATCTTTAATATCTTAAATTATTGTTGTAAAGATATAGTGGAATCCTAGATTAAGGTAAACAAGGAAACAAGCCTAGGTTGGCCGAATTTCCTATCTACACGAAACCCTAGGAGCACGCAACCCTAGGAGGCACAAACCTAGGTTTCCACGAAACCCTAGGTGGCTCAAACCCTAGGTGTGCTTATTAGGTTAACAACAAATTGAGATAGAATATATTAGAAACCCTAGGTAGCATGACAACTCATACGTTGTAATACTAACCAATAAAATCTCATAAATATATTCTCTATTAAAACTTTTGATAAATATAAAAATACTCTTTCACTTTTGAAACATTTAAAACATTTATTCCCAAAATCATGCATCAACATTTATCATCCAAAGTTATAGGTTAAAGCTATAACTTTGAACTTAAAAACACTCTAATGGAATAGTTACCGAACGACGACCTATACTATCTAATCTTCACAAAGATCTTCAGTATACGGATCATCTTTTCATCTTGATCACAAAGACCCTCCATCTTAAATCTTGTGTTATTTGAGGTAGATCTTGCTTGAAACGTTTTTCTTTAAAGTTATAACCAAGTAGCTATAACTTCCATGTAAACTTCCAAAGTTATTCCTGAAGTTGTTATAACTTTGTCTCACAGAATGCTTCAAAGTTATGCCTGAAGTTCTTATAACTTTGATCTTCTTTCTTGTAATTGTTGTTAGATATGATAAGACTAAAGCACACAATTACATGCATATGATATACCAATTAAAACACATTATCAAGTAAACATATGTCATTATCAAAACTATAAAATAGGTCCAACAAATGGTCTCCAGGTATGATTCTTCGAACTATGAGATTTCTATCAGCTAAGCTTTGGGTTCACATTTGTGGTTTACCTTTTGAATATCTAAACTCAAACATTGCCAATATAGCTGGTCAAAACATTGGGGGTGAATTTTTTGTTGAGGAATTTGGCATAGTTCTTGAACATGATTATTTAAGAATAAGAGTTAATGTTATGCTCAATGAACCCCTTATCCCTGGATTTTACTTACTATATAGAGGTAATAAACTTCTTTGGATACAATTCAAATATGATGAAGTATTTAAATATTGTGTTCGTTGTGGAAGAATTGGTCACAAGATTTCTTTCTGTGCGGAAAGCATTCCTAATGTGATTTCTAACATTAATAATGTTCTTGAGAGAACTAATGAAATGGGTTTTGTAATATTCCAAAACCGCTACAACTATACTATGTTCAACTTGGACCTAAGGGCTCTCCCTTCAACTACGAGATATGCTACTTCAAAGGTCAAGGTTGGCAGACATTCTGGATCTTATGTTCCTGCAGATTATTTCTTGGAAATGGTTATTGATTTTGACCTAGGATTGGTGAATTGAGGGCGTATCTATCCATGGATGGAATTTGTTATTAACGCTCTTCCCTTTACCAACCCAGTAATTTATGATAATGATAATGGTGAACACATTATGAGGGAAGCAAATGAAGGGTTCATGAATGAGGATGATTTATATGGGGACCCTGATGATAGGATGTCCAATGGCTTTACTGAAGAACCTGATAATCTCCACAGGAATGGGGGTGAGGACGTTCAGGAAAATGGAGTTCTTCACCCACAAGAACCTCATCCTATGGATGAGAAAAATAATGTTGTAGCTAATGGGCATGTTTATGCTCACTCTGGTAATGGAGTTCTCAATGGGTCTCATGGAGGATTTAGGGTCTCTATAAATGGAGAGGCCTCTCAAGTGAATGAACCTGGGATGTTTGAAATTCGTTCGGTTAATGGGCAGGAGGGACTTGCTTTTACTGGTGAAGGGCATATCAATGGTGGCTCTGATCATCCATTTTCTTCTGCTCCTGCTGCTGGGGTGAATAATGATGATCATTATTTATATACATATTTTATGCCTCCCTTAGATGCTTATAACTCGATTTACCGTCTTTCCTTACTTGTTTCTATGCTATTTTAGCTAGAATATAGATTCTGCCGCTTCTATTATGTTTTAATGCAGATTGGATGCATTTGGAGATTTTTGAGTAGATATGAAGCATGGCGGAGTCGGATCGTAGAAGGTTAGGCACGGAAATCGAGAAAGAAAGAGAATAAATGAAGAAAATCGAAGAAACGAGCGAAAATAAGGGATGCTCGATCGAGCATAGTGCCTTGCTCGATCGAGTCGGGCTGAAGGTTGCTCGATCTAGCAACATACCCTTGCTCGATCGAGCAACCTAGTTTTTCGACGACTTTTTCATATTTTCCTAAACTTTAACCTAATTAATTAGATTTTTGTATTATAAAAGGAAAGCTCGTCTTTCATAATTAGGGATGCTTTTTCATGCTTTTTATGCTTGGATGCTTTAATATTAGAAACCCTAATTTAGTTTGTTTGCCTCTGGATTTTATTCATCAAAGACGATTGTCTTTAGTTCAAGCTTGTAATCGGTATTCTTAATCTTTCTTCGTTATTCAGTTAATTACCTTCTTGTTTTTCAATTATTCTTTGTTCATCCTTTCATAATTGTTAATCATGTTTGCTTTAATTAATACCGTCGTTATTAATATTGTTATGAGTAGCTAAATTCTTTTCTAGGGTTGAAAGGGGATCTAGGATTGTTAGAAGGGGCAGATTAATTGATTGAATTGCAATTGCATGGTTATCGTTTGATTATCGTTTTAATTCTAGTTGTTTGATTACTGACCAGGATTAATGAACTAGTCTCGCAAATTAGGATTATCACCGACCGGGTTAAGACTAAGATAGGCTATGATAATTGAATAGAACTCGTTTAATGATAGCGATCACATGTTAAATTGTAGATCTAAAGGGCATAATTGAATCGACCGATCTTGTGACCTTAGATAACTTTATTGCATGATAGTTGATTTTATCCTTACCCCTAAACAATAATCCTAGTGAACCTGAGACCCTAGACTATTAATCTTATTGTTTTCAATCTTTTATTATTAGTTGTTATTGTTTATTATTAGTTGTTATTACTATTAGTTGTTATTGTTTGCTATTAGTTATTGTTATTGATTGCTTTTAGACTAGAAACTCAATCTCAAAACCCCGAAATTGTTATTATAGAGACAAACCTAGTTTAACAGATTAGATTACTACCGCCTCCATGTGGATTCGATACCTTGCTTACCGCTGACTATTAGTTAGTAGTGATTTAGGTTTACTTTGATTAAGGTGACGCAACTTTAACCTTATCAAATAATCAAGATGTCAATGAGAATGATCGACAATGATCAGGAGGTGGAGATAGGGTGCCTTCCCTGTTTTTAACAATGAAGACTGGGCCCTGGGAGATCCTTATGAAGGTTTTGCTGGGCATGGTGAACAAGAATTTGATTTGGATCAGAATGCCTTCAATATGAGGTCTATTTTGGCTAGGGTAGAATCAAGGGAATATATCATAGAGCTGGATAATGAAGGTAGGGGTTATGGTCAGTTTTGTGGAGGCACCTGACAATTTACCTTTTGTCTATCATGAACCAGTGGCCAATTTTGAAGACATGAATCATATGCATCCTTTATAACCTCTGAATGATCCAGTCCATGTTCTCAATACTCATGACATGCATGTTTCTGATGAGATGAACTCATCTCTTAAATCCATCTCTGAAGAGAAGGATTCCACTCCTAAATCCTTCTCCTCTGAAGATTATAGTTCATTAAAGAATTCGTCCGTTATGGATGATGTTAAAGACCTCAATGCTCTTTTATCTGAATCTGGGGAAAATGATGGAGGGTCTGCTCATCCGAGTCCTATGACAGGATGTGATCCTCCTCCAAGGATTAATGTAGATATCATTGCAGGAAATAGAATAGTGAAGGAATTGGATGTTAGAATTCGAGGATTGTTTGAACTATATCCAATCTGAATGGAAATTGCCGATCTGCGGGTCCCCCGCGTTTAGATTGACAAGGAAATTATCAAGGCTTCGATCAAGTTTCAAAAAATGGTCCTTATCTAAGAAAAAGGAATGGAACGTTAAATGGACGGATTTTGATCGTGAATTGGAAAAAGGTATTGAGTTGGGAATCAATAATAGTGACATTCATGAATTTTTATTGGCGGACTCAAAGACTACTGAATTTGCAAAATCTCTTGCCAGATATTGGAAACAAAGAGCAAAAATTAAGTGGATATCTGACGGAGATACTTGTTCTAAATATTTCTTCAATTGTGTAAAAGGGAGATTCCTTATAGGAAATGGACAATGGACTTACAATGAGGAATTGATAAGAGATTCCTTTTACTCTTATTATGCTAATCTCTTTCCGGTCAACTGTACTGACTTATCTTTTGATTCTTTTATGGATATGGAATCTTCTATTTTCAATGGAATTAGTTCGCGGATTGATCAGGATGATGTGGATCACCTTGATAAACCTTTTACGGCTAAAGAGGTTCGGAAGGCAGTATTTCAACTTAGCCATCTGAAATATCCTGGACCTGATGGTATTCCGGGTATTTTTTATCAACGATGTTGGCACTTCATTAAATCTGATGTTATTTCTGCGGTTCTTGGGGTTTTAAATAGAGATTTTATTTTGAAAGAGCTTAACAGGACATTCATTACTTTAATTCCTAAGATTTCGGCTCCAGAATCGGTGGACCATTTCAGGCCAATCAGTCTCTGTAATAATATCATGAAGATCATCACCCAGTGTATTACCAATAGGCTAAGCAAACTTATGGGAAAACTTGTAGGGGAATTTCAAAATGCTTTCGTTCCTGGAAGATATATCTTGGATAATATTATGATTGCTTACGAGTTATTTAACTGCATATCATGCTCCCGGAAAAGGAAATCTCAAAGAATGGCATTCAAGGCGGATATGAGTAAGGCCTACGACTGAGCTGGAATTTTTTTCGGGGATCTCTTCTCAAACTCGGTTTTCCGATAAATTTTATAAATCTTATCATGAAATGCATTACATTTGTTTCATATGAGCTTCTGATTAATGGTATTCCTTCTAAGAGGATTTGACCTAGAGGAGGATTAAGACAAGGAGATCCTTTATCCCCCTATATTTTTGTCCTTTGTACGAAGATTTTATCCCAGAATATCATTCTCAATGAGGAAAATGGTTTGTTTTAAGGTATTAAGATTTCAAGACATTCTCAGGCTGTTTCTCACCTTCTATTTGCGGATGACTCTATATTTTTTATTGAGGGAAATACGAAGTCATGTAGATCTTTGAACAAAACTATTGAACAATACTGTAAAGCATATGGCCAAACAATTAATAGAGAAAAATCTATGATTCTAGTTAGCCCTAACGCGAGGTTATCATTTGCAAGGGATTGTTACAGAATATTTAGAGTTTGTGGTTCTTCTTCGATAGGCAAATATTTTGGTGCTCTTACGAAAATCGGCATTGATCAGAACAAACCTAAAAAGGAATTTTTTAGATATATTATTGACAATATATCTAAAAGAATCTTCTCTTGGAATGGAATTCTACTATCACAAGCTGGTAGACTTACCTTGATTTCTTCTATTCTTTCCTCCTTATCTACTTTCATTCTATCGGTGTTCAAATTACCATTAAGTGTGACTTATAGGATTGATTCCTTATTGTCACAGTTTTAGTGGAAATGACTTAAGAAATCTCAAGGAATCAGCTGGTGTAGTAAATTATTCCAAAATCAACCTAGAGGTTTGGGGGGTATTGGAATCCGTAACACTGCGGGTTTTAACAAGGCTCTCCTTGCGAAGACAGGGTGGAATATTCTAATGCTTCCTTCTTCTTTAATGGGACGCACTATTGGTAAGAAGTATGATATCTCTCTGGATGTGTCAGGGCAATCGAAGTCCGTGATTAACATAAATTGGGAGATTCCAGAAAATACCAAGTGGATTGGTAAGGGACTCTTATGGGGACTAGAGATTTTTGAAGAGCATATTATTTGGCAGATTGGGGCTAATTCGGAGCATAATGTCTGGAAATTTAGGTGGGTAAATGGAGTAGTTCCTACTCCGGCTCATCCAAGTTTGCTTGATGGCTCCCCTTCCATGGTGGACTTACGAATTCAGGACATGATTTCTTCTTCGTTCAAATGGAAAAAAGCTCTAATTACTTCCTTTTTTAGCCCGGACTCTGCCAGAAATATTTTATCTATCCCAATTAGTCGGTCAAAGCTCTCTGATTCTGATTTTTGGAAATTCTGTAATCATGGTCGATACACGGTGAAAAGTGGATATCTTCAGATATGGAAGGATATATGGCATAAGTCTGCTACTATTAAAGATAAAACCAGGATTTCTAAGACCATTCAAAATTTCATCAAAAAATTCTTATGGTCGCTGCCGGGACCTAGAACCTGGATTATCCTATTATAGAGAATTCTTTCTGACTCCTTTTCTGTGGGGAGTAAATTTGAGAAAAGAGGAATCGTCTTACATAAATTTTGCTTGTGCGATTCTCCTACTGTTGAATCGTCTGATCATCTCTTCAGGGATTGTCACTTTGCTAGAAGCATGTGGGCAGGTAGCAAGCTTGGAATCCATACCGAGATGGATTTTTTCTTGGATATTAGGACTTGGATTATCAACTGGATTTGCCGCTATCTCTCCAAGTCTAGTGGGTCGGAATACAATTTATTATCCTTTATGTTTACTATCTGGATTTGGTTTTCCCGTAATAATTATCTGTTTAGGGGAAATTATATCTCTGGCAACGCTATCTATGTCTACAAAATCCTCTTGTCTAAGGCTCTTGAAAGTATAGCCATAAAAAAATTCTTTAAAGGTAAAGGATCGTGATGTGGTCGTTATACACCAAAAATAAAACCTAAGTCAACTAACTAAGAAGATAGCGGAAGTAAGGTCGATCTCCACAGGGAGGAAACTAATTAACTGAAATCTAAATCTGCAAGTAACAATCTGGGGGTTTTGAAAATTGGTTTTAATTAAACTAAATAAGATTAAGGGAAAGAGAAATAAAGGATAGAAATAAATAAGAAATGAATCAGATAAGAGAGAAATATGCTAGGATTCGGTCCACTGCAATATCGGCATCTACGGGTCAACTAAGTCAGTCAATCTTATTAATGAGAAGAGCAATGGTTTTCTCCTCTCGGTCTCAAACCGCCCTAGGGATTTTCCTAATTAACTCTCGTCCTCTTAGGAGTCACCTATCAATTCTAAGCAAGCCTTCCCTTCCAATCTCTCGATCCAGGTCGGGGTTAACTACCTAGCCTAGTCTCCTGCGTGCACTCATTCGACTAAACCTCAATTAAATTGCTTAAACTGATTCTCACGACTAACTAAAATAATCTCTCCTAACATGCCTCTACTACAGTTTCCCTCATCCCAACATACAAGAGAATTAGCTACTCATATTATTAACGATGCTAACTAAGACGATTAAACATATGACGATAGACATAATAAAATCGCAATTAACAAGCATGACAATAATAAAGCAGTAATTAAGAAGAGAAAACAGTAATTAAGACTAAAGGTTAAGAAGTAAAGAGAGAAAAGAAGAAAGGAGTTTACAATCTTAGCAAATCCGGCGTAAAGAACAAATCCTACGTCGATAAACCTGAATGCAAACCAAAGATAAAGTTCAGAAACTAGAATGAAAGATTAAAGCTAATGATTCCGAACCCTAATGGTTCTGAGTCCTAATGACTCCGAATCTCCATGTCCCACTAATGACGTAAATAAGAGTTTATATAATGCAAAACACGACTCTTAAACCCTAATTAAGCTACGGACTTAAGGCCCATGATAGATTCTACTCGATCGAGGGAAATAACCACTCGATCGAGGACTTTATTCTAGGAAATCACTCGATCGAGTAACAATTCTACTCGATCGAGTAACTTCTTCAGCAGCTACTACTCGATCGAGCACAGGACAGCTCGATCGAGCAACTATCCTCTTCCACGCTCCTCGATCGACCAAATATATAATCGATCGAGGTCTTTTGGCCTATCGTGCAGTGTTGGACACGGCTTTGGACTTGAATGCGAGCGGTTTCATGCTTCCCCATGCAAGAGCTTCTGTTCCGTTCCTTCCATTCTCCTAAATGCATGCAAAGTGGACTGTTTCGGCTCGGTTTCTGCTACTATTCAACTTGTACCTACAAAATAGTAATGACAGTACAAAGTAGCCAAATAGGGGCATATGGTGATATAATATCACCTAAATGACATAGAAATGCGTGCAATAAATGGACTATAAAGTCTATATAAAATACACGCATCAAACTTTCCCAAACTAAACCTTTGCTTGTCCTCAAGCAAACTAAATGCAGCTATATGCAACAAAATAAACCTAGGGGAATGGAGTAAGTCTCAGAGCAAGCTACAAGTCAATACTAAACAGTTTAATGCACTCATTCAATCGCTACAAAGCTTAATACGAAAATGAACGAATTTATACAATCTTGGAAATAAATTAGACTTTCGACCTTGCAAGACTCAATCAAATTCGGACTCTCACGGATCACTCTTCTCTCATCAATCAAATGGTAAGTAAATATGTATGAGAAAGAGAGAAGAAAATATAGCCACTCACCTAGACTACGACCGACACAACATGCATTGCTAACTAATATGAAAGATGATTCAAGCACCGTACACACGCATAACCACCGTTCAAGGACTATTACGTGTCGAACATTTGCAAAAATATGGATATGTGAGGCTAATTGGTAAGAAGGGGCAAAACAATTAATGGAAATGTGAGGGTAAATAGCCAAGCTAGTTCCTAACAAGACCGCAATAGAACTCGTTCCATCTTCCAACTATCAAAAATTAAGCTCGATGCCTTAACATATATAGGCATATACGTCACAAATCCCATAAAACACCTCGACAAAATAATGATAAGCACAGGAGGTGTAAACAACAAAACTTCAGCCAATTATTTTTTCATTTTTTTCTTTTTTTTTTCTTTTCTTTTTCTTTTTCTTTCTTGGTTGACTGAGGAAAACCTCTCGATCGAGTAGAATGAGTCACTCGATCGAGGCATGAAAACACAAAATATGCTCGATCGAGCTGAAAGCTACTCGATCGGGGCACTAATCAACACTTCTCTTCTTTTTCTCGTAAATACCCACTCCAATCAATGAAACGAGCCAAAAACGGACACAATGATACAATATACCTCGACTACTAAACTAGCTCGGCAAAGGTAGGCTCAGTTTAGGATGTAGTTAAGGATAACATGCAGATATGGCTTTATGTGGAGTTGATGGGGTAAAATGAGGAAAAGGGAGATGCAAATATTCTCAAAACACGTAATACCGACCACAAACCCAATGCGTGCAGGCAATAAGAAATCAAAATTCATATACAAGCAAATGACACGAGATGTGGGGAGTAACTACTCTCATTCCTAGATGAACTGGTCATGGATGTCATCAGTTATAGGCTCTAAAACTCAGAATATATAAGTAGCTTGCCAAAAAGTCGAGTCAAGTCTAATAATCAATTTTAAATTCCAAGACAAAATTCAATAGTTCACTACATCGATTTTACTAAGTAAGTCAAGAAAGGTGCAAAGAATAGCTTAAAATAGACTTGTAGTGCGATTTCATCATGAACAAGACTCCAATCCGACTCGACTATATGCAAAAATAAACGTGATTTTTTTTGATTTTTTTCAAATTTTTTCTAATTAACATGAATGTAAACGTGAATGCAATACAAATGCAAATGCAGACGCAAAAGGATGTAAAACACTTCCCCAAACCAAAACAGACAATGTCCTCATTGGCTATAGCACAACAACATATAAGGGGAAGGGAAAAAAACAACCTAATACATGTTTCTAATGAATGAAATATATATGAAGAATGGAAAAACAAAAGAAACAGAAACAACTCACAAAACAAAGCTTCCCCAAACCAGCATCAAACTGGGGAGCTAACATCACCGTCTCCCATCAGTTGTCTCTGTTCGCAATTAACTTGGATACTAATACGAATTGCAGGTAAGATTATGCAGAAAAATCGAAAGATGAAGAACAAAAGGGGGATTGGGATCGAGTAAATTAAAAGGGGATCGAAGACTTCTTTTATAAAGATTAGTTTGCTCGATCGAGTAGAAATTCTAATCGATCGAGTACTTCTCTGAGACAGGACTGCTCAATCGAGTAGTTCTGGTTTACTCGATCGAGTGGTCTTCTTTTGATGACCCTCAGTTTACTCGTTTGCTTTGAATTCCCCTCGATCGAATTACATGCCACTCGATCGAGGTCTTTTTTTCTTCGCCTTGTGGCGATTGATTTCCGCTTCACTTTCCTGCAAAAACAATACAAACCAATACCCAAAGAAATACCAAAAGATAGTCTAGCAGGAAAAATAAATTGTCTAAACTACGGATTATCACGTAGTAGTCTAATTGTCTAACGAAGACACAAAAGATTGTTTTTACAAGTTGCACGGGGTTGCAAACCCGGCTAGTAACCAAATAGTTCCGTGACAAGGCCACCGTCAGGCCTTTGACTTACGGAAGTACCCTCAGCTGTGGTAATTTCTGACTTCTTTTTCCACAATCCCTGGGGTATACGTGCAGCGGTGGGCTCGGAGTGACTAACAATGTTAGGCATCTTCGCTGTCACGGTAGTCTCAACAGTCGAATCTTCCATGAAAATAAAACTGTCGAAGACGGAATCAGGAGTACTCAAGTCTTCCTCCTGAAGAGTCTTATCTATCCTTCTCTACCTGCGCATACACAACTAGAGAGAAAAGATAAGAACAGTCTTAAGGAATTAGAAATTCCTTAAGACGAGACAGAAATAAATAACAGAAAATTAAATTGCCTCCCCGGCAACGGCGCCAAAATTTGATGTGGTCGTTATACACCAAAAATAAAACCTAAGTCAACTAACTAAGAAGATAGCGGAAGTAGGGTCGATCTCCACAGGGAGGAAACTAATTAACTGAAATCTAAATCTGCAAGTAACAATCTGGGGGTTTTGAAAATTGGTTTTAATTAAACTAAATAAGATTAAGGGAAAGAGAAATAAAGGATAGAAATAAATAAGAAATGAATCAGATAAGAGAGAAATATGCTAGGATTCGGTCCACTGCAATATCGGCATCTACGGGTCAACTAAGTCAGTCAATCTTAAGAGCAATGGTTTTCTCCTCTCGGTCTCAAACCGCCCTAGGGGTTTTCCTAATTAACTCTCGTCCTCTTAGGAGTCACCTATCAATTCTAAGCAAGCCTTCCCTTCCAATCTCTCGATCCAGGTCGGGGTTAACTACCTAGCCTAGTCTCCTGCGTGCACTCATTCGACTAAACCTCAATTAAATTGCTTAAACTGATTCTCATGACTAACTAAAATAATCTCTCCTAACATGCCTCTACTATAGTTTCCCTCATCCCAACATACAAGAGAATTAGCTACTCATATTATTAACGATGCTAACAATAAAGACGATTAAACATATGACGATAGACATAATAAAATCGCAATTAACAAGCATGACAATAATAAAGCAGTAATTAAGACGAGAAAAAAGTAATTAAGACTAAAGGTTAAGAAGTAAAGAGAGAAAAGAAGAAAGGAGTTTACAATCTTAGCAAATCCGGCGTAAAGAACAAATCCTACGTCGATAAACCTGAATGCAAACCAAAGATAAAGTTCAGAAACTAGAATGAAAGATTAAAGCTAATGATTCCGAACCCTAATGGTTCTGAGTCCTAATGACTCCGAATCTCCATGTCCCACTAATGACGTAAATAAGAGTTTATATAATGCAAAACACGACTCTTAAACCCTAATTAAGCTACGGACTTAAGGCCCATGATAGATTCTACTCGATCGAGGGAAATAACCACTCGATCGAGGACTTTATTCTAGGAAATCACTCGATCGAGTAACAATTCTACTCGATCGAGTAACTTCTTCAGCAGCTACTACTCGATCGAGCACAGGACAGCTCGATCGAGCAACTATCCTCTTCCACGCTCCTCGATCGACCAAATATATAATCGATCGAGGTCTTTTGGCCTATCGTGCAGTGTTGGACACGGCTTTGGACTTGAATGCGAGCGGTTTCACGCTTCCCCATGCAAGAGCTTCTGTTCCGTTCCTTCCATTCTCCTAAATGCATGCAAAGTGGACTGTTTCGGTTCGGTTTCTGCTACTATTCAACTTGTACCTACAAAATAGTAATGACAGTACAAAGCAGCCAAATAGGGGCATATGGTGATATAATATCACCTAAATGACATAGAAATGCGTGCAATAAATGGACTATAAAGTCTATATAAAATACACGCATCAAATCGATTCTTATTATATGAGCCGGATCTAAATCTTAATAAAATTAAGAGAAGATCGGTCTTTAACCTTATTGGTAGCTTAGCCTCCTGTTTCCAGGATAGACTCTCTGTTGACGCATCTTGGAATGTTAACCTCTCTACTGGGTTGGGTTTCTTCCTTCAAAGAACCGATGGTTATGATACTTTTGTTATTAGAGGAAATATTTCCTCTCAATCTTCTGAACAAGCTGAAGCCTTAGCCATTCTTCAAGGATTAAGATGGGCTTCTTCCCAGGGCTATCTTCAATTGCACATTCTCTCCGACTGTCTTCTGGTTATCTCTCAAATTCTTAGGATTTCTGAGCCGGAAGTTAGGAATAAGGCAGTTATTGAAGAAATTGATCTTATTAGTCGCTCTTTTCATTGTCTCTGTATTAGTTTTGTTCCCAGAACTCAGAATAGAATTTCTGTGTTTGAGATTTGGTTTCTAAACTAAAAGCAATTAATAACAACAAATAAAGTAAACAATAACAACTAATAACAATAATAATAACAACTAATAATAAGTAATAACAAACTATAAGCAATAACAAACTAATAAGGTTGAAAACAATGAGATTAAAAGTCTAGGGTCTCAGGTTCACTGGGATTATTGTTCAGGGTAAGGATGAAATCAACTATCTTGCAATAAAGTTATCTAAGGTCACAAGATCGGTCGATTCAATTATGCCCTTTAGATCTACAATTTAACATGCGATCGCTATCATTAAACGAGTTCTATTCAATTATCGTAGCATATTTTAGTCTTAACCCGGTCGATGTCAATCCTAATTCGCGAGACTAGTTAATTAATCCTGGCCAGTAATCAAACAACTAGAATTAAAACGATAATCAAACGATAACCATGCAATTGCAATTCAATTAATCAATCTACCCCTTCTAACAATCCTAGATCCCCTTTCAACCCTAGAAAGGAATTTAGCTACTCATAACAATATAAATAACAACAATAATAATTAAAGCAAACATGATTAACAATTATGCAAGGATGAACAAAGAATAATTAAAGAACTAGAAGACAATTAAATAAATAACTAAGAAAGATCGAAGAATACCGATTACAAGTTGAACTAAAGACAATCGTCTTTGATGAAATAAATTCGGAGGCAAAGTAAATTAATTAGGGTTTCTGAATTAAAGCTTAAAAGTATTAAAAAGCATAGAAAAGCATGTGAAAGTATCTAAGACGAGCTTTCTATTTATAATACAAAAGATCCTACTAATTAGGTTAAAATTAAGGAAAACTCGAAAAAAGCCGCCGAAATAAAGCTTGCTCGATCGAGCACATGACTCTGCTCGATCGATCAAGGACACAATACGACTCGACCGAGCAATGTAGGTCTTCTCGATCGAGCAGCCTTCATTTTAGCTCGTTTCTTCGACTTTTCTTCATTTCTTCTCTTTTCTTCCTCGATTCCCGTGCCTAGCTTCTACGATCCAACTCCGCCATGCTCCATATCATCTCAAAAGGCTTCAAATGCATCCAATCTGCATTAAAACATAACAAAAGCGGCAGAATCGATATTCTAGCTAAAATAGCATAGAAATAAGCAAGGAAAGACGGTAAATCGAGTTATTTGTGACTAGGGGAAGCATAAAATATGTATATAAATAGTGATCATCAAACGGCTCATGCTTTAGCAGCAAGAGCTATTCGGTTGTAGTTTCTATCAATTTACTTCTGTAAAAAAAAGATTGTGATTTGCACATGGGACCAAATATATTCTTTTATTTTGTGTGTATTTATACATACTAAAAAAATTAGGATTAGGTTATTGTTTAAAACTATTTTCAGCGAGCATAAGGAATCCACCCTCTCTATTGATCATGATATTTCTTTGCCTTTACTTATA
Organism: Heliosperma pusillum; assembly: GCA_022085475.1. Taxonomy (NCBI): domain Eukaryota; kingdom Viridiplantae; phylum Streptophyta; class Magnoliopsida; order Caryophyllales; family Caryophyllaceae; genus Heliosperma; species Heliosperma pusillum. Next base: position 76,527 of record JAIUZE010000985.1, on the reverse strand, counting down.
AATTTTATGAGTTAACAATACACCAACTGCATAATTCGAGACCGGGAACGCAAATGATACATGTTTACTTAACATGCGATTTACGTAAATTGAGATTGGTGTATTTTATATCTAAATCCCATTGCATTAATGATAGTCGGGTTAAATTATACGGATTATTTTTAATTTGTTTGATAAAGCCCCTCTACTAATTGACTAATTGATATTAGTGGTTTTACATGCCCTGCAAACAAGAAATAAATCCAATAAAAAATGATGCAAAAATATTAAGTGGAAAGAGCATAATGATAAGGATCAAGTAGTTATTATGTACTCATTTTACGGTGAGACATACTATATTTGAATCTGAATTCTATTATGATTACACTAAAAAGTCTGACCATAAACTTGGTACTGTTCACATCTATTCTTGCAGGACAAGAGGAAGGTCAACACAGCTTTAGAAACAAAAGAACTATGAAAAGATGCATACAAGAATGTAAGTGAAGTCTTCCAGGAGACAATCATCAAAATGGCGTGTAGTCGTGTACCCTTGTCGTGGTTGTCAACTATAAGTCCCCGCAAAAGATGTGGAGTCTGAGAAACATGCAATTGCCTTATGAGACTTATGCTAATATGTTACTCCCTTATGAGCTATGATCAAGAGTAGCTGAATCACCCTAAAACTAAGACACAAATTTAGGTCCGAGGAAGGCTATGAGAGCAATTTGCTAAACATCAAGTCTCATTTAAGACGGGTTGACTAGTCTGTCTTAAGCTTAAGACGGGTTAAGCCTTCCTTACAAAGAGCAAGTTGGGGAATCCATTTACCCCCACCCACACACACTTGCTCTTTGGAAAGGGTCTTGACTCGTCTTAAATGAGAATTTGTGTCTGTTTAATACGGAGTAGTTGAGAATTATGTTAACAAACTGTGGTATTTCTTAACTCCCACTTTAGTTACTAAATTTATTATTGATCTACATTTATCTTGGAATCAAGGAAATAATTAGTGAAGTAATTTCTAAAGGAGAATAATTACTTGGGAATTTAATCCAGGAAGTAATATGTTCCTTATTTTAAAGTTTGGAATATTAAGATAATTGTTATCAGGATAATTTATTTTTCGGTTTGGTAAAAGAGTAATTAAGTGCAATAGGTATAAAAAAAAATCATATATGTTCAACATAGAAGTAATAATTACCCATGGGGGAGGGTGACATTACCCCTAGATAGGAATAATGAGTTACCTAGATGAATTATCAGCCTGGTACCAATACATTTTCCACCATTTTTCTCCCAATCCAAGCAAGCCCTTAGGTGTGCTATTAGACCCTCCGACTAATAGATTCATTAGTGCAAAATCTACCTCAAATTTTGAAAGAACCAATGGTAGTTTTTTTTTACTCAATTTCTTCGATTAATATAACTATCATATACTCGGTTTTACAAGATGGATATAAATGTACATTCCACATTTCATCTTGTATGGGCTAAATCTCTTTAAAGGCTAAAGAGTAAAGACGTATAATGTTTATTTTTAAAACCGTATAAAACTGAAATTCTTGCTACACCATTATCCAACCTACGTCTAAATAATTCTCTACCAAGTATATCTAAGTACGAGAATTTATATACATGTGCATCTTGCACGGGTACTAAGCTAGTTCAAACATAAAGCAATGCACAATATAGGGTTATGGTATTTCAGGTCATGAAGAAACAACCCTCGCGAAAAGTAGGCTTACATGACCTATCAACATAATTTTGATTCAAGAATGCCTTCTTTAAATGCAACCACCCTTGCAGTAAGAATTTTGTTAGATTCACAATACCTCATAACAAAATGATTTTCCTATTCATCAAAATTTACCTTAAGCAAACCATTATTAGGAGGTTTCTCCCGGCTAATTTGTTTTTTCCTGCTAATATTGTTTTTGTCTAAATCGTCTTTATCAAGATTGCCGAGATCCTGTAATTTAGTCTCATTCCAAACTTTAATGTTGTTACTCCTACAAAAAAAGAATAATGTTAATTTAAAAATAAGATCATTTCTAAAGAACCTAGAACTTCACCAAATTAAAAAAAACTTTAATAAAATCACCTTTTGTAGCTGATTCTTTCAGGTTGAGTTTTGCTACAAAATTTTAACTTGAAACATATATGTTGTTAAAAATTATAATAGGTAACACTGCTCATATCTTGAATAACATAACACATGAATAACATAACCAATCAAGGGACATTTGAAGAGAGAGAGAAAAAAAATCTCAGTCATGTATAAGATGGTTGCACAAAATACAATGAGGTTTTACATCTATATGACTTCTAAGGCCGTATACTTTCCAGTTTAATTTCAGCTATTTTATGTTCAACTTAGCTCCATTTTGTTTAGTTCAGCTTCATTCAGTTTAGTTCAGCTCAATTCAGTTTAGTTCATCTCTTCACAAATTAATTCGTACTTTAGCTCAATTCAGTTCAGCTCAGGTAATTCAGTTCAGTTCAACTCTTAACAACAAAAAAGAACATGGCCTAAGTAGTATATATTTAATTGGCAAGCCATCGACACAAGATTTTCAAAGTCAAATCTTTAACTTTAGGGAAAATATTCAACTTCAAGATCCAATAAAAATCACACTTCATAAAATTTTGATTGAACGAACCTTGTGCCTAGGGATGTCAATGGGGCGGGGTGAGTGCAGAGGATGGGTAACCCGCACCCGCATCCGCGAACTATAAAGCGTACCCACACCCGCCCCACGACCCGTGCGGGTTGAACTTTTCAAACCCGCAACCGCCCCGCGGGGATCCGCTAACCCGCCAAATTACCTTTATCCTCATAAATTTTTTTTAAAAAAAAAAAACAAATCATGAATCTAAGCATATTAAGTTTCGTACGACTAATACAAATAGTATCCGGAAAGTGGTATGAAATAATTTCACATTCAAATAACTAGTACATAAGTTATCATTTTTTTTGTAAAATTTTACTTAGGTAGATGTATACTATAGGTGAGTCGGAGATCATTAAGGCGGGTATAAGCAGGGCGGGGACATGCGAGGCGGCTGGTGTGGGGCGGAGTGGGGCAGGGTGGGTACGGAGCGGGTCTCATGTGATACCCGCACCCGCCCCACGACCCGCGACAAATGTCACTTTTAATACCCGCCCCCGCCCCACCACCCGTCAAATCATTACCCACACCCGCCCCAAGTGGGGCGGGTGTGGGGCGAGACCCGTCAAGACCCGCCCCATTGACATCCCTACTTGTGCCAAACATATTCCTTTTTGTTGAGAAATTTCCATCCATTGACAATCCCCATAACACGTTATGTGGTAAAGAAATATTATTTATCATTTGACAATATCATTATGCATTATGCCAGATAATTTACAAACGTGCCATTGTTTATTGGGGAAATCGTTAACTAGAAGATTAAGATCAATTCTATGTATACATATCAAATGGGTTAGGCGAATCGAATCTTGAGTATAAGTTGGGTAATATGGATCTCGGGCCAGGGCCAGAATATGGGCCAACAAAGGTTTATGACGTCTTTTGTTTACTATTTTTTCGACCGAAAAAACTTTTTAAAAAAAAAAATATTACTTATCGTACTTTTATTAAAAAAAATTATAAAAAGAAATTTATTTTATTATTAAATGATATAGAATTTATATAAAGTTGTTTTTATATATAACCTAGGGGAGGTCAAACGACCGGACTGGACCGGTTTTGAAGGGGGGGGGGGGTATGGGACCCAGAATTGGCCGAAGGTGGGGGCGGGCCGGACCGGGATCGGGATAGGTAGACCTGATGGGCGGGTTTGGTGCGGGATTAGGGCGAGCTGGAGGCGGGGCGGGCTAAGGGTGGGGGACCCGGAACCGGCCCGAGTTATAGGCGGGTGGGGTCGTGCCGGGCAAGCGAAGCTTTATGATGAGCCCTAAAATAACCTTCCCATTTTCCTTTTACACAAGATTTAAGAAAATAAATTTGGAACACACAACATACAATTCCACATGTAATTGAATTTAGACCCTACAAAACCTTTTACCCCACATACAAAAAAAATTAAGGTTACTGAATTGTCCAAAAAGAAAATATGGAAGTTTATCCAATATTTGAGGGAGTATTAAATAATTAATATTTTTTATTAATTACTGTACTTCAAATAAAATATAAAAGTACTAATATTTCAAAATATTCATTAATTGATTCATTTGAAGAGCTTTATTAGCTAATTAATAAGTTTTAAGTTCTAACTACCCATCCATTTCAGTAAAAACACTTTATGTCAGCCTATAAAATATATATATATATATAAATTCTTATTTAAAACGAGTATTTTGTCAAAAGTTTAAAAGTGGTCTAGTGAAAGATAAGACAAAAGCTGAATAATGCATAGGCACAACATTATATTTGTCTAATAGGCTCAAGTGGGTTAAAGTTTAAGGACTCATTTATGTAAGTGGGTCGACAAGAACACGACACAAGATTTGATTGGGTCGGGTTTGGGTGAGCTCTCAAAACACGAACCCGTTCCGAATAACCTATTCACTAAATTAATCCTAATTTTATTAATTCTCCATCAAATAAATGTATTTATACTTTCCAAATATTGACATGACACGCAACGAACCCGACACGAAATTAACGGGTTAGGGTTAAAACTTGATAATCAATTTATGTAAGTGGGTCGACACGAACACGACACGAAATTTAATTGGGTCGGATTTAGGTTGAGGTTTCATGACCCATTTAACATGTGATATGAGCACAAATCCTACACGACACGATCTATTTGCCAAGTCTACTACTTTCCTTGATTTAGGGGCCTACCCGTTTCTTGTTCATAATCTTAAAGTGCCTTTTTAACAACCATTGTTAATTTGCTATGTTTGACGTATTTTCATTGATACCACGGATGTGCAGTTTTTGGAACTGAAGAACTATAAGAGACCATACCTCGTACCTACGAGTTCACAATACCACAATTTTTTTTGCAAACATCTCGTCTTTTCGAGAATAACGATTTGAAAAAATAAAATCGTTATATACTAAGCTCATAACTGCATGTAATGGTCACTTAAGTTTTCCGTTTCGAAAAAATAGTGTTTCGTGCTAAGAAACAAACGTCGGGGGTACTGCATAAATTTATCGATTAATTTAAGATTAACGTAGTGGGTATTTTAGCTCTCAAAAAGAGCCACCCTATAAAAAAAACAATTAGTTTACATGTACATAACCAATATCATATGCAATCACAATATCATCACCACAAATTACCGCCTCACCGGTGCCATCGAGTAGTTAGCGTAGCCAAACCACCAATCGTGGTGCGATCAAGTAGTACACCGCCGTGTCCAGGGCACACCGTAGACACCATGTCACAACTCACAATGGGCCCTACCGCAACAGGTCACCTCCATGGCGGGAACTATGACGGCCTGGCAAATGGGTCAATAAGGTCGGGTTCGGTTCGGGCCATTTCGGGTCTCTCATTGATTTCGGGTTAATTCGGGTCAAGTAGTTTCGGGTTTCAGGTCTTTTCGGGTTTGTTGGTGAAGTCTGTTACGGGTCGATCGGGTCCGGTTTTTACAGGTCGGGAGATTTTCGGGTTAATGAATAAGAGAGAAAATACCATTTTAAGTCTTTTCAGTTCAATTAGAGTCATGTTTTGTCGGGTCATTTTTGGGTTGGGTATTTTCAGATCGGGTGATAGTCGGGTTAGTCACGGGTCAAGAAAGCTCGGATCATGTTTGGTTCGGGTCGGGTCGGGTCAAATCGGGTTTCAGGTCACATTCAGGCGGTGTTGTAGTTCGGGTCAACTTCGCCTCTCAGGTCAGCCTTCTTGGGTCGGGTTGCTTTTGATAGGTTGACCCGAAACTTACCAAGTAACCTTACTCAATCGAGTAAAACTTCCGAAGGAAAAACCAAACACCCAGATCTAGACCACTCGACCGAGTGTCACCAACGCGACCGAATTTTCTTCATCTCGATTGAGTAACAACCTTACTCGGCCGAGTACTAGCCAAACTCGACCGAGTCACAAATCTAAAAGCCTCTAGTAATATACCGTGCTACCTCTATATATTATTTAAATTTTACTTTCAGCTATGAAATAAAATTACGCTAGACTAACTTATACAAGTATGTTATACCTTTACCATTTATAATATATTTTTGTGACATATCTTGAAATGATGATCAAATGTAAAATTTAGCAATAAATTATGAGATATATTCACTACCTTCGTTGTTAATATTCTTACTTTCACGCCATTCTTTGTCAATACTATTAATACGTTCACTACTCATGCTGCTACTATTGTCTCTTTGACTATTCACGCTATTTTATAGTGAAATTCAATTATTCCCAATAATTTTATCTAAAATGTTTTTTTCTATCATTCTTTTTTTTTGGACGGATGAAAAATGAGCAAGTTATATTCTAGTAGCATGACTCACTAAACCATATTTATAAAATACAAACACAGCATATACTACACGGTCTACATCAAACTATTTTCATTTAGCCTAATCTTCCAAAGTAGGTGATTTTTGAATTTTATCCTTGATGATACGATTTGAACATCTCAAAAATACAAAATAATCTTATTCTTCCATAATAAGTAACCACAGATCATGTCCACTAGTTGATGAATTTATGATTTCAACTTTCAATGATATTTACCATAATTAATGGGTTAATTTCAGTATATAATAAATGCGTCTATAATATCTATTTTCATCTGAAACCTACGGAGAAAAAAAAATACGTCTACAATTTTCTCAGGATGTATAAGAAAATATTGATTCCTTTAATTTTTGTCATGATGCTCATCATGTCATGCGGTATTTTTTTTTTTTAACTTATGTTCTCTTTTATCTTAATCTTTTCACGAGCGTTATGTAATAGTCCGTATAAGAATACATACAATAATCGCTTATCCTGAACCGTCTCATATAAAAATTAGTGATAAGTCAATTATCGATTTTTCATAAGAGTTGACATTTTCACTCGACGTCTAAATTTAAATTTCTTTTCCCTTTCTTGAGTAAATTACGTCGCCCTAGACTGTTATATATGAAGCTTTCACTTTCTTTGCTTATTTAATACTTCGTGTATTATGATTACCCCATCTATTTGTTTTGAGTAGGTCTCCCTTCATATGAGTATATCCAAGTTTTAAGACGGGTTAAATGACACCTCATTTAGAGACTTGCAGATATGGAACAAACTTTTTGCTAATCTCAATACTGCAATGCATTATCTTTTGTCGATCTTGTCATCTTATTAGACATGTTTTAAGTTTAATATTGAAATGTCCGTCAATAAGAATTTTCATTATGAATTGAATTTGTGTATATGCAGTATACTTAACGCGACACTTCCCTCAGTAAAATTTTGACCCCTAATTTCAAATTCTGACTCCGGCACTAAATCGTCTGAACGTGTTAAAAACAGGTGCAAGGAGTAATATTGGACGTGAAGATGTAATGCTTCCAAATGGAGTAATTTGTAGAGGCGTTCCGGTATTTTGCTCGCAAAAAGCATGTGAAGATGATTGTGGTTCACGCAAAGCTGAATGTAGGCCTGATTTTAGCCTTTGTTGTTGTTACTAAAAAGATTATCCAATAATTTATTGAAAGAAATAATAAAGTTCACAAATACTATTCTTTCTTTCTTTGAGTAAAAAAGATTACGACGAGTATTATGGTAACATTGCCAATGTTTTGTTGAATCTTATTGTTTATGGAATGAATTTTTCTTTCTGATTTATATATTTATACACAAATTCTTATTAAACACGGCGCATATACGTTTTCATAGAAGACGAGTCGGATCTGCTCTTACAAGGAGGCAAGTGGGAAGATAAGTGAGCATCCATTTACTTCCGCACTTGCCCTTCTACTTGCCTCCTTGTGAGAGCGGATCCGACCCGTCTTCAATCGTCTTCATTGAAGACGAACATACTCTAGAATGATACCCGTCTTCATTGCAGGTTACTTAGAAGTTAGGAGTATAATGTCAGGCATTGACCATATTGCTCGGTTGTTTAACAAACATACTCTAGAATGATACGCTAGACCGTACATACATTAAATACTTATTTGTTTTTTTTTTTTTTTTTTTACAACGGTAAAAGTAGGTTATTACATGAACATGACTTGTCTCGCTAATCCATATGCAATCTTATTTAGTAATCTAGGAATAAAACTAAAACTTAAACAGTAAAATGAAAGACCGATCTTTCTAATGTCTTCTAAGACTCCATGTGCTTCGTGATGATCTTCCTCGCTCTGGAATAATTGATAAAGGAGCTGTAGGCAGTCAGATAAGATATGGATGTTGAAGATGTTCCTTATCAAAGCCTATTTGAGAGCTTCCCTAATACCCATAGCTTCAGCCTGTAGGGCTCCTGAGGATCATTGTTTCATATAGTCTTTTGAAATAATAATTCCATATTCACCATAGGATACCCATCCAATAGACGACTTGAGGCTTGGAAACCAGCTGGCGTCTACCTTGATTCTAATAGCATTACAAGATGAGTTTGGTGATATATAAAATATTGGAAAGCATTCGTTTATTCTTGATTTTGTAAGATCTTTAGTAATAGTGTAATCCATAGAAGCTATCCGGACGATGTTTTGTGCTTCAATAATAACGGGTCTAGTGTCTTTTTCGACAATACGCAATGTAGTTATAAGAGAAGGTGAAATATTCCTTATTTGTTTGTTGGTTCCACCATATCATTAGTTTACCATAGTACTTGCCAAAATTAATAGGGATGATCAAATGGGGGGGATTGATTAGTTCGTCGTTAGTGGGTCCAAATTCAAACACCTAACTAAAATTAAAAAGGCATTATCGTTAAAGATTAAAAAGGGATTATAGTCTTTAAGGATTAACAGTTAAGACTCTCTACAGGGGACATAGCGTCCTTTAAGAATAAAAGAAGATTGTTGGGTGAATGTGTTTGCAATAACGGGGTTGTTCAACGGGGAACGTAAATGAAACAAGGGGAAGTCGTTTACGTTGAAGGAGCCAAATGGGTCGTGGTTGATAAGGTTGTGGAAACATGGTTACATTTGGGTACGAGGTGGGTAATACGGGAAAATATTTTGGTCAAGTGGTGGCGGTAGTTGTGTTTGGTTTGATAAAGGGATGTCACTTGGCCCACGGCTAACAATAAAGTGGTTGCACTACGTTAGATTTCTCAACTATGCTAGATGATGTAGTTTCATTTGACATTATCTATACAATACTATAAAAAGGCATGTTGAGTAAAATTCTAAGCTGCCACGTGACAAGAATGTATGGTACTACTGCTACATACTAAATTACTAGCATGCTACGTCTCACACTTTCAGCATATAATAAAACTCTTCCCTTGGCCTTTTGTAAATAAATTATTAAAACGTCAAAATCAATAGGAATTTAATGCTCTAAATGAATGAATATCAATGCAGCAATCGTTCAACCTTCTTGAACTTAATTATGTTAGTCCATTTTATTTCCTTTAGTTATTCATTTTCTCTTCATCTCTTTCTTAAGTACAAAAAATTGAGTTTTAATTACAGAGTATTAATTGTTTTGTTGTAGTAGTATTTAAACTCTGTCCATAGATTTGAAGTTGATATCACCATAGAAAAATTACTTCTCAATACTCAAAGATGTTGTCACTAATTTGTTTCCTTTCTAATTTTAAGAATTTTGTTGAAATATATTTACTTGTGTTTTCTGACATCTTTTTTTTCTTTTTAAGTTGTAGGATTCATCGGTCTATTATTTATATAGCATCGGTTGCCGGCAACGTCATAAGATGGATGAGAAATGGTCAAAACATTAGTTAAATATTCGTTTGTTCTGGAGTTTTTGATATATTTGTGTTCTAGTATGAATATTTTAATTGTTTGGTTGTTCTCTAAATATTTTATTGTTGGATTCATCATCAAAGTTCATTTGATATTTGTTCTAGAGAGTAATCCTTTTGTTTTTGTTTTATTCCTTTCCAGGAGGTAGCAAGTAATAATAACTAGGGAACAAGTTTAAAGAAAGATGGAACATAGCCTCCAAATGAACTACTCCGTGTGAAATATGAGTAACCGAGTAGGTTATAAGATAAAGGAAGAAATTGTGTCCACAAGGCCAAAAACAAGTTTGAACCGTCATGTATTGTTATATTTTGTTGTTATTGTTAGCCCAAATTTTACTGTGCGACCGTCTTATGTGTGAGAAAAGTGTGATCATTTTGGATAAATAGTTACCACTTTTGCTTACCACTTTACGTGACTAAAAAATGACCATTTTCTTAAAGTGGTCACTATTTACTAATTTACCTTAAATGGTTACTAATTACCAAAAAAATGGTCACATTTTGCCAATTTACACCGGAAAAAGAGTCGTACACTAGAATTACCGGTTTGTTAATTTGTATTTCACTTCAATGTTGCGCTAATTTGTTGTTTACATGTTCTATATTTCTCAATTCGATCAGTGAGCACGGACCACATTAGTGTTTTCGTGGTCTTTTATCATACTTCATATGTGGATACCCTAAGAAATTTTGTACATAAGGCTTTGCAAAATAACTGAAAAGTTAACGAACTTGGTTTGGATTCAAACGAGCAAGAGTGTTCTCGTACTCAACTTTTTTGTGAACATTTGCATTCACTAATTTAATTTATAAAAATATTCCTATATGAGTAGCAATAGTTGTGGTTGAAGGTTAACCAACATAATATGAGTATAATTTATATTTACAAAATCTTCACATTTAAATCTCAAAACATCAACATATATGTCATTGAAAAACCTATATCATAAATAGTTAGCGTATTTGACGACAACTTTGTTAAGGGGTATATAAGATGATTCCAAGAACGGAAAGGCACTACAAGAAATCCGGGAATTAAAGAGGTATCATATTAAAACTAATAAAATATTTATTGCAACGTACCTCATTTCAATTTAGAATCGAGTACTACACTTGTAGGCTTGTAATATCGTGTTTAGGTTCTACTTTAAGAGAATTTAAATTGAATCGTCAAATCCTATACAATTAAATCATACTAGAATCTAACTCGGTCACTTTTAGGATCGTAAATTACAATTTTATGATCAAAATCACAATTTTAAGAAGTATATTAGTACTAAACATTAGACAACTATGAGACTTATATAGAATAGTCACAAGGTGATTTCCGTGCTATTTTAATGACTATGAAACTATAAAAAAATTTACAGTATAGAAAATAAAATAGTTCCGTGTATTACACGGGTAACAGAACTAGTTAATTATTAATAAACCATATTTCCTAAACCACATATTTATCTATCTCTCACGTAGAATGATTTTACGAAATTGGGGAATTGCAGGCGATAACGCGCGGTCCAACAACTAATAATCATTGAAAAGGAAACAAATGTTTATTACTACTAGTCCTTCAAAATGGGCCTTTGATTGCCATCCAATGATTGTTGGCTCGTGAGGAAACAAGCCCATGAGACTCATTGGACATTGATAACGTTTTACATTGATCATTCATTTGTCTGGGCCTTTTTCATCAATTGCATAGCCCACTTGGATTTGGGCTCCCATCTTATAATTACGCTCTGTTTGTTAAAACTAACTGAAAAGGTATTTAAAACCTGAAAAATGGTAGCTGAAAACTGAAAAAGTTAACTGTAACCTTTAAAGGTAATTGTAGGTGAAAATTATGAGCTGATAAGGTAGGTGAAAAATATAAGATCAGGTACATGAAATGTCAAATGCTACCATATAACATTTCATTTCAGGTAAGCTTATTTGGGTAAATAGCCAAACACTTACAAATTTTTTTTTTTCGGCAGCAGTAAAGAGACGTAACTACATTATGTTTTGTCTTTCGGGGCCATAGTTATATCCATAGGCATACAATGTAAAAACAAATAATACATCTAATGATACTAGTGTCACTTTACGACTAGAAAGATGACTAGGGTCAGCCACATGGTGGTAGATCACAGTAGATCGGTCGCGAGCAACATCGTCCAAATCATTAGCAATACCAACAACTCCCATAGTCAAACGAACCGAACCAGGCGCACTTACGCCACAAGTGCGTACAAAAGAAAGGGGAAGGGCGAGCCGAGCAAGCTTGCCTTCAACGGAGAAGGTTCTCCTACACCATGGTGATCGATCCCTACAGTCCAAAGACCAACAACGAAAGAAGTCGAGCAATTTGATAAGATGAGACAAAGGGCTCCTCGTAACCGATTTCCCAACCAAATACCTCAGAGAAAGATTCAAGGTATAACCCACATTGACCAAAGTCATAGTCATAAACAACAACGCCTTTAGGAGGCTCTTATTCCGTAAAAGGTAAACATCAACACCTATGAGATCCGAGCCACACATCTCCCCAAAGGAGTATCTATTAGACTAAGACGGAAAATACCACAACAAAAGACGAATAACCAAGCTAGTCCCATCGGAGAACCTCCAATATAGGGAAATTATTGGTACTGATAAAATTAAAATTAAGATAAGGGATTTCATTGAATATGTTGGAGAACCACTATATCCAATCCATCCAACACCTCAAACCAACCCAAACTTACAATCCAGACCGACATTCCAGCTCAAATTAACCCATTATGACCCAAATGTGTCCCAACAAACCGAGAACAAACCACCAAAAAGACGGAAATAGACCGGGTGATCCTCCAACTCCACCATCCACACCCAAGACAGAGACAACGGAGAGCAAAATAGATTACGACCGACTGACCGACTGACCAACCGCGATCTGACCTCGGACAGTCCCACGAAACCCAAGGAAGCCACACAAGACCACAAAAACATGCAAGGAGAAAACGACCCCAAAACAAACATGCAAGGACCAATCGGTGGGGGAAGGGGCGAGAGGAAGGGGAACACCGGACTAGAGCATGCAATATTGCTAAGGGGAGGACTGGCCCTAAACAAAACGCAAAACGACAGACACTAAAGACCGCCATGGTCAACCAGCAGACTTACCATTAGAGGTGGGGGAAGGGGCGAGGGGAAGGGGGACACCTACAATGAAAAGTCTACGACGACGACTCCTTGGGCTGCGGCGGCGACAGAGGTACGGAAGGTACGGAAATCAGCGGCGATCGGAAACACTAAAGAGCCACCGTTGACAGAAACCAACAAGGGTCGGGTGAACGAGAAACTCCGGTCATCGGACGCCAAATGGGTCAAATCTTGGAGAAACAAAAGGACAAACCAGAGAATGTGTTAATCATCAGAGAAGTGACGGGTTCACCGGAGATGGGCTAATGCATAGCCTCATCTCCGGTGAACGGATTGTAGGAGAAGGAGGGAAGATTGGTGGGTGAGGATGCAGTGGAACAAAAGTGAAGATTTTTGGGGTTTTTTTGGGAGAGAGAAAATAGAGAGGGAGAGGCGTGATTTTAGTACACCTCCAATTCCACTTACAAAAAATAAGTTACCTGAAATTTGTCAAAAAAAGCTATTTAGGTTAAATAAGTTACCTGAAATGCCTTGTCAAACAGATCCTTAGCTAATGAGTTTCCTAATTCTTCCTCTTTGATTGAGTAAAAAATTGGACTGTATAAATGATGACAGCCCGCTCGTTGAGATAGAGTGAATCCGAGCTGATCCCGAGCTCAGCAAGGCTCGACTCGAATGCTCATTTGCCTCGTTTATACTCTAGTTTTTTTGGTATAAAATTTTGTACTCTAATATTCATTTTATTTTAAATTATATGTTATTTGGCATTTATAAGTTTATTATGATAATAATCTTATTTTATAAAATATTTATATTTAATTAGATTCAAAAAGCATGAAAGAGACAATAAATAAAATAATAACAAAACGAGCTCAATTCGAAGTCGAGCCAAGCTCGAGTTTCAATTTTTTATGCTCAACGAGCTATAAGCTCAAACTTCCAAGTCCGAGCTACGGATGTCAATGGGGCGGAGCGGTGGTGGATATAAGTTCCCCCGTACCCATACCCACCAAGAAAATCTCGTACCCATCCCCGCCCCACCACCCATGGTGGGTACAAGTTTTCAAAACCATACCTGCCCTAACGGGTAAAAATATTAAATCGTGCCCGCCCCACTTACCCATTCACCCGCTATATAATTTAAATTTTTCCATAAAAGTTGGTTTATTCACTATTAATTTCCAATTCTTTTGAGTTTATCTTTATCATTCTAGTTTTTCACCAAAAAAATTAGTAAAAAAACTGCATAAAATAGCGCTATTATTAACATAATATTGTTACTTTTTTTTTATAATTGACGGGTAGGCGGGTATGAAGTGGGTAAGACGCAAAAACCATCCCCGTCCTACTACCCATGGCGGGTACAATAATTTTTTTACCCGTACCCGCCTACCACCCGCCAAACCTCTACCTATACCTACCCCAACTGCGCCGGGTGCAGGGCGGTATCCACTTGTACCCGTCCCGCTGACATCCTCAGTCTGAAACAGATACAGGGCAGTATCCACTTGTACCCGCCACACCGACATCCCCGGTCCGAGCCATATAAATTCGTGCTCACCTCGTCTCATTTAGACATTTACCATTCTAAGTATGACTTTGCCCGTGCTTCAACATGTCTAAAAAGTCACTCAACAACAGTGTACTTACAAATCTTATTACTATAATTTTACTTAATTATTCTAAATATAAATAATATACTCTTGAAGAATACAATAGGAATATATTATAGATATTAGGAAAAATATTATCACACCCATATAACTAAACTAAAAGAATAAGTTATCAAGTAAATTTTGCCACTCATTATTAGCTAATTTTGTTCTATAAAAATATTTTGTAAAAGTTAGATCCACAAATAGTTGTACCATTCTCTAATTAAAACCTGTGATATGCAAGAAATCTACATATATAGCCCAACATAAACATATTCTTATAAAATATTATTAACATATATTATCCTAAGTATTATATGCAATAATAATCTACTCTATCACGAACATCATCTATCATAATATCCTCAAAACACTTGGAAAATACATGAAAATAAAAATTAATGTATTTTTATAAAATACGAAATGCAACTTGATATACAAAAGTTGGATATGACGAGTTGCAATAAAATAATTTTTTTTTTAAAACACAAATATAAGGTAAGACGAACCACTATTAAAATAACTTATTAATATATACTCCCTCCGTCCCGGTCATTTGTATGAGTTGCTTTTTATACATTTGTGACTGTCTCACATTATAGGATCGTGTTGCATTGTAAAACCATCTCACACAAATACACAATATGCCCCAAACTACGAACTAAAATTCTAGCTCTAAACGGTATGATATGAAAATACTGTGTAATAATACGGGACCTGCACTTATAGTTAGATAATATATGAGTTAAGAAATTATAAATATCATTAGACATAACTAATTGTGGAGTATTATTATTTGTATAGAAAGTATGGGATGCATGCACATGCTTTGGCCTCCTTGGCTCCTTCCCACTCTTAATTACCCCTTATGTAAAAGGGTAAAACTCTAAACTTTAACTAATTTGGAAAATGAAAGTAACATCACCTATCGTTATATGTAACTCTAGAATATTTAATGTTGTTATTATACTCAATCGTGTAAAATTTACCTTATCATTTAAAAAAAAAACAAGGTTTTAGAGGCAGAAGAAACATGGCAAGCAAGGTTCATGGAGCTTTCAACGTGGTTGTGCTAATCGTGTTAGTACTTTGCATGGTGGTCGACGCAGGTGTTCGAGACGACAACGTATGGGCATCAACCCACATGAGTATGCCAATTCAATGTAAGTTTATTGCTAAATATATACTTACGGAGTACTTGCTAGTGATATATTTGTTAGATTTCCTATAATCCTGTTTTAATATTTGTATCGTTTGAGAGAACCATCAGATTTGAGCTTGTGCCTGTAAATGCACTTGCCACTTACTCCGTACAATATTAGTATTTCGGGGGGGCGGGGTACGAGATCCTCAAGCATGGCATTATACCAGGAAGGGTCTTTAAGTGCTGAACGGTAAGTAGTTTTGGGAATAGGAGACATGGGAGTCATAGCTAAATTGCATTGGTCTTTGGGCTTGAATACCCCATTTATGGCAGTAAGGTCATACTTGGGACGCTGCCACGGGTAGTGATGTTTCGTGTTGGTGGCTGGGGGGGGGGTGGGGGTTGTGTGGTTCTGGTCCGGGGAGGCTAGAGTGTCAGGAGTCATAGGAGCCATGGAGGGATTAAACAGATAGTTGTGTCTAATGAGATCGTTTTTGAACCGGGAGAGTAGGGGAAGGAGCCTGCATCAAATGTGACATGTCATTTGAAGCCTCGGTGTTGAGGTGGGAAACCAAGAAAGACACATGGGATAGAAAGAGGGGAAAGTTTGTTCGGGGATGTGGAAGAGATGTTGGGATAGTACAAGCATCCAAAAAACCCGTAAATGAGAGTATATAGGAGGCTTGCCATAGAGTTGTGTATGAGGAATTTTATTATCAATGGCATCGACCCAATATGTTGGTGGAAGATGAGCTTTGATGAGAAGTGTACGGAGGACATTAAAAACAGAATTGAGAGTACCTGGATTGTTCGTCATGTGAGACGTGGCACCCGAGTCCATGTACCAATTTCCGTCAGTGGGAGGGTGAAGGCTCATTGTGTCAAATCCTTGGACAGGAGCAGCGGGATCGTATGACTGAGCCATGGGTCAAAATGAGGCCGGAGTAGGCTGGCTAGAGGCGACAAGGGCCTGACTGTGAGAGCGTGGTTGGGAGTAGTGTGGTCCTGACATGGGACGAGGGCCAAGGAGGCTGGCCTGGTTGAAGGAAGGAGGCCAATACAGAGGGCCATATAGAAAAGGATAAGGGCTGTAGGCAGGCAATTGTGTGTTGCAGAGAGTTCCATGTACCTCACCTCTTGTATATATATTGTTATCAATACAAGTTCATCCTTCAGGGGTTTATATTATTTCAATATTAATTTGTTCTAGCTGATATTTATAATTCATGTCAGTAATGAAATGTTAAGCATGTATATTTGCTTCTTATTGATAAATGTAGCCCAAATGAAGAGCTACAATACAACAATCCACGCGTTTGTGTATGTACAACCGGTGGATCATTTTGAGTATGGGGTTGCGAGTGTAACATCATTCCAACAACGATACTACGTCGACAACAGATACTGGAGTGGCCCAAAAGAAGGCGGACCAATATTCGTCTATTTTGGTGGGGAGTTTCCTTTGGATGACACGCTTGGCAATGTGGGCTTGCTTAATGATTGTGCTCCTCATTTCGGAGCTTTGGTGATTTATATCGAGGTATATTGTACCAGTTTTTAAGTTTCTATCTTCTATCGTTTTTTATATTGTCTAGCAATGTCGGCACTACCAGTGAATACTAATTGAAATTTGTTTACCGTATTAAAACAGCATCAATTTTACGGAAAATCAGTGCCGCTTGAATCAATAGATCTTGCCATGGCGAGTCCCGAGATCAGGAGTTGTCTGACAACGGAACAAAGTCTCGCTGATTATGCAGAAATCGTCTTGAGTGTAAAGGCCAACTTATCAGCAACAACTTCAGCCGTGATAGTTGTCGGAGGCTCCTACGCTGGACGTAAGTTCATTGAATCTTTTAAAATTATAACCAGTCGCTAGTTAAACCCCGTTAAGGAACTGAATGGTCTCGAAAGACTGATAAAACAAATCTGTTAAAGATTCATGATTTATTAGTTCATGATTTCACCCTCTGATAGTCTCATACTCTCATACAACCAACTGTAAGAATAGGAATTTCAACAATGTAATATTTGTGGTTTTTCCGTAGTTTTGGCAGCTTGGTTTCGACTTAAATACCCTCACATAGCCATTGGTGCACTTGCATCCTCTGCACCCATACTATCGTTCGATGGCATTACTCCAGAAGATGCAGCCTGTGCAGTCGTTAGTAAAGACTTTAAGGTATCATACAATTTACATTTCCTGTTCTCTAAAATGTAAGAGTATCTTCCATGTTTGGTTTTTATCATGTTAATCACAGTTTATTTTTTTCTAGGTGGCTTATTAATTGGTAATGGGTCGTTTTTATTATCTTAATTTTGGCTTGTTTAATATTTTTCCGACCCTATATGGCTATGTTCAGGAACTTGATGAGAACTGTTACAACACAATCCGTCGATCATGGGGAATTATTGACGACATTGCATCACAGGAGAATGGTTTGGAGTTTCTCAGCCGATCATTTAATAGCTGTAGGTGAGTCACTTTGAAAAATCCGACTTAAGTTATCTACTACCCTGACTGGCCTGACACCGAGAATATCATAATAATCATAGCACCTGTAGGCCTGTAGCTGACATGAGGGTCTAACATTATTAGAAGAACTCGGTTGAAGAATTGCATAAAAGTCCCGATCTCATTGATGCATGCAGTAGGACAGTAGGTACATTTATACACGACGAGCATACAGCTAGTTACAGGTCAACGTAATTTGATGCCCGACATTATCTGACTTGACTAAAACCCGACTAAAAAAACCTGACCCAAGCGCCGATTTGAACCAAATTTACTCCGTCTGATTGGGATAGTTCAGGGCAGGTTGCAATGTTCTAGTTCTGTAAAGCATATTGACAGAGTACTGTGGTTTATAATGACATGCTATTTTTTTACTGATGAACATGGCCGGTAACTCGCCTGACCTACTATTCTTACTCAAAATTTCAAAACAGTCTTGATACAATATCCAACTTTGCCTCCGAACATATACACATCCCGAATTGATGAGATTTCACAACAACTCAAACATGACATAAAGCAACTCAAACCAACTCCCAAATTTGCAATAATCCATTATCACTAATTTTGAGTAATTGATGGCTTCAGACCGTTGCAATCGTCAAGTGGCATGAAAACATATTTGAGCAACCTATATACATTGGCTGCCCAATATAATGGCCGCTTCAATACCTTCATCACATCGGTGTGTAGTGCCATTCTAGGAGACAAAGACCTCATCAGGGGAATAATCAAGGCTATTTCTGTAGTTGTTGGCCCTCAAGAGTCTTGCTTTGAGATTATGGCCGATGGAGACGACCGTGCCGTCGTTATTGATTCGAACTCCATTAAGGCTTGGAAATGGCAGGTACTTGACTCTTAGTCCACTTTTCTTATCTGACTTGTCAAACCATTTATTACTCCATTTCTGAGTCACTTATAAATACAGCTGAAAACTTGTTGTCTTTTCCATCATGCAGCGATGTACAGAGCTTGTGGCGCCTAAGGGTTGCAATGAAGATTCAATGCTTCCGCCAAGTCGGTTTGACATGACTGCGTATACAAAAGATTGTCTACGCAGATACGCGGTGCTGCCTCGCCCTCATTGGATCACTACTTACTACGGCGGTCATGTAAGCCTACTTTCCGCAAGGGTTGTTTCCACATGACCTGAAATACTATAAGACTACGTTATTTTATGCTTAACATTGTAAACTGCAGGACATGGCGGTCACTCTTAGACAATTCGGAAGCAACATTATATTTTCGAATGGTTTAAGAGATCCTCTCAGTAGTGCAGGGTAAGTCATTAGCTCACAATAACGCTAATAATTATGTTTCGCTCTCAAAATGAAGTTTAATTATATACTTAACATGCTGTTAAACTATATACAGGGTACTTAAGGACATATCCAGTACTATTGTGGCAATCAATACAAAAGAAGGTATGTCTACATGTCAGTATTGAAATTAACCAAATGCGCTTCTAACTACGATTGTAAAATTACTAATCACACATTATTTTCTTATAGGCTCCCATTGTCTACACTTAACGTCGTCTCCAGATGATCCGAAATGGCTAGTACATCAGCGACAAAGGGAGATGAGGGTATTCGCTCGCTGGATCGAGGCAGCGAAACACCCTAACAATGGATTCAAGTTTCAACCAAGCTATGTGGTCGTGATATTACTCTGTTTTATTCTATTACTGGCTCCAAATACTTGATGTATAGGCTTTAAACAGTTGTCATCAATATCCCTTATGTAACTTATTTTTTATATATCTAAGATTAAGTCCCAACTTTGGATGTAACCTCTCCTAGACAACTTGATTGTCTTCCTGAATGGTGTTAATTTAATTCGTCTTAGGCTACGTCTGTCTCAAACAATAATTTGAAAAACATTGTAAATCGAGTTATAATGTGTGCCCTTGTTGGTGTTAATTTAATTCGTCTTAGGCTGCGTCTGTCTCAAACAATAATTTGAAAAGCATTGCAAATCGAGTTATAATGTGTGCCCTTGTTAACCCGAGTCCATAACCACACTTCAATAATTATTTTACTCTAGGTTGATTCTCTTTTTTGAAAACTATTGATTTGTTATTTTTGAGGTTCGTATTGAGCCCCCCATACCATGTGCCGGGTTTTTTCCACTCTGTGAGTTTGTGAGATTTTGGGGCTGCCAGGGTTTGAACACGTGACATTCGGTCACTCTGGCTCTGATACCATGATAGATGAACCATCTCAACCAAAACCTTAAGTTAATAGTTGAAGCCCATATATTATAGTTATATTCTATTACTATTAACAATTAACAATTCCACTTAGATTTTGTTCGAAATGACCCAAAATGCTTGACCCGAAAACGACCGGAAATTATTAACCCGAAAATGACCCGATCCGAAATGACCCAACACGAACCCGACTCAAATGACCCATTTGCCATGTCTACTTGAAACGTCATCCACACACATACATTCCTGACAGTCCTGAATGCTACTGTGAGGCTGTGACTCTACAGTCTCTCTTTATCTCTCAGTCAACTCTTGTCTTTACTGTTGACTTAATCATTCTTCTATTATTTGTACTCAAATTCCGATTATATCTTAATCCACTGATCATACTGTCATACCCACTTCACATTACTATCAAACATCATTAATGGCTAACAATTTTCTTAGTGTTACAGTTGTTGTCCTTCTACTTCAACTTTTTACAGCTACTTCAGCTCAGAAATCTACTTATAAATGGCTAACTCTTGATGGTAATATTCTCTCTTCTATATACCAATGAAGTATAAGAAAATATATTATGCATTCCCTCTGATTCATTTGTTTCATTACGGTTTTTTTAGGAGTATTTTAATCAAATGTAAAGAATCGGATGAGTGTGTATGTTTTTGGTTTAATGTGATATGTATAGTGGTTTAAAAAGTGGGTATGAGCTGAATTTTGATTTTATTGTGGTTTTTATTTAATTTGATGGGATGATTTGAGGTTTTTTTTTAAATTGGTATAATTTTTTTCCGGTTCGCACCTGATAAAGGTAACGGCTTTGGGTGCCCTCGGCAGTAATAATAAAAAAGTAAAAGTGAAAAGATGTGATGTTGGTTTTGAATAATGTGAAATGGGTATTTGCATGTTTAAGCTAATTTATATATTATAATAATTAATCCACACTGTTGGGCTATTATTGTGTTTTAAGACTGTGAGAAGTTGTTTTAGATACCCATGAGGCCATGATGAACATTATGTTGAGTATCTTTTACTGTACATTAAGATATCGGAAGTGCAAACATTTTTAATGAGCTATTTTGCTTTATTTCATCATACTGGATGTCGAATCTATCCTAGTATAGTAAAATCTTATGATTACTCTCTAATTCCAGATTAATTATTGTGAAAATGTATATCTGATTGCTTCTGAAGTCGTAGCGATAATTGTCCCTTGTTTGCCTATTCATGTGCTTCCTTGGGTACTTAGGAACTCAGGAAATGAAATTGTAGAAAGCATGGTGATTACTGATTAGGCAGGTGTATTAGTTAACAATGTTGATCGTGAGATCGTCGAGATGCAACTATTTCAGTCTTATACCTTTCGGATTTACACATTAGCCCTCACAAAAGCAAAAATCTATTTTGCAGGGTCACCACCGCTGGTTATAGCACGTGGCGGACTGTCAGGCATTTTTCCGGACTCTAGCACTTTTGCCTACAACTTTGCAATGATGTCTAGTGTACCGGACGTGGTTTTATGGTGTGATGTCCAGCTGACTAAAGACGGGGCTGGAATATGTTTTCCGAGTATCATGCTGGATAATGCCTCTACTGTCGCTTACACTTACCCAAACAGAATGAGCAAATATTTATATCACGGCGTTCCAACACAAGGATACTATCCCTGTGACTTTTCTCTCAAAGAACTTGCATCTATCTTTCGTAAGTCAAGAACTACACGGCTACACCTATTATGCTTATTTCAGTAACCGTTACTGATCACACTCTTTGTTTGATGCAGTAACTCAGGGACTTCCTTCACGACCTCCAAATTTTGATGGTGATGGGTTTTCATTTCTGACAGTAGAGGATGTGTATACGCAAAATAAACCTGCAGGCATTTGGTTAAATATTCAGGATGCTGCTTTTTATAGCCAGCACAAGTTAAGCATGACAAGTTTTGTCATTAGTACTTCCAAGAAGGTGATGATTAGTCACATTTCGTCTCCTGATATTAGCTTTTTACAAGGACTAGCTAAGCCATTTGCATCGACCAAAACAAAGTTGGTTTTCAGCTTTCTTGACGAAGATATGAAAGAACCATCAACCAACCAGACTTATAGTTCTCTTCTGAAGAATCTTACCTTTGTTAAAAGTTTCGCGTCTGGAATCCTTGTCCCAAGGAGTTACATATGGCCAGTTGATCCAACCTTTTATCTGCAACCTCATACTTCTCTTGTGGTACATGCTCATAAGACCGGGATTGAAGTTTTTGCTGCAGGCTTTGCAAATGACAATATAATTGCCTATAATTATAGTTACAGCCCGGTGGCTGAGTATCTCTCTTTCATTGATAATGGTGACTTCTCCGTTGATGGCGTGTTGTCTGACTTCTCAGTAACAGCATCAGAAGCAAGAGGTATAGTTTGCTGTTTATACCGATGACTTTCTCTAAAAAAAAGTTTATGATGAAATATTGTTATAGAATCTAATTATGTTTGTTTTAAACATAAGTTATCTGCAATTCCCCCTTACCGACTTTAAATGTGCAAAAAGTTTCTCTGCAAATGTTTTTATAAAGTACATACTTCACATAATATCTCAACATATGTTTCGAAAAGTTAATGGTCAAATTTGACATTCGTTGATCATCTCCTTCTCAAAATCGGGAGGGAGGTAGACAGCTATTTGTGTCTGAAACTGGTGTAATGTTTTCTTATTTACTGATTTAGTTCTATGCTGAGCATTTCTGTATCTTTCCGCAGATTGCTTTGCACATGTGAGCAGCAATGCAACAGCACCAGGTTCAGAACTTCTCCTCGAAAGACTTCTGTTTTATTTATGCCCTAGTACAGGAGCTTTGCATGACTAACATAGTAATAGAGAAATTATTTATCCTCTTGTAGCAAAGCCCTTGGTTATATCTCATAACGGGGCAAGTGGAGACTATCCCGGCTGTACAGACAAATCATACAGAGCAGCTATTTCGGGTGGTGCTGATGTAATTGACTGTCCTGTTCAGATGTCAAAGGATAGTATTCCTTTCTGCTTGAGCTCTATCAATCTCATTGATAGCACACTCGTCACCCAAACTCAATTCAGAAGCATGCTGTCAATTGTTACTGAGATTCAGTCAAGTCCGGGAATATTTTCATTCAATCTGGATTGGACCGATATTCAAGGTTTAATACGTAAGCAGCTTTAATACCTCGCGAATTTTCATCCTCATTTACGTTCTTGATTGTGGTCGGAGGCCAGTATATCGTATTTATTGATCTGCTTATAGGACTGCCTTCGTTGCGTCTTCGACGCCTGTGTCTGCTGCACTTATGCAAGCACAGGGTGGCGGGATTAAGCACCTGTCTTTTAGATGCGATTTCTTTTTCCGAGAGCACCAGTTATATGATATTTAATTTTAATGATTTAAGGATGCGTTGATTTGCAGCGGCGATAGCAAACCCATTTGTAGGCTCTTTGTTATACAGGAACCCTAGATTTAAGAACGCCGGAAAGCTTATTTCCTTGTCCGAGTTTTTGGAGCTTGCAAAAAACGCGTCATCACTTGCTGGTATTTTGCTGAAGATAGAGGTGAGTGCTTCAGGATGCCTAATTCTTTTCTACATGTTCTGCTGGAACTTTTACTTCTAGCTTCATAGAACGCGTCATTCTAAGTTTAAATATGAACTTATTTTGTGACAGAATGCTGAATACCTAGCAGAAAACCAGAGCATGAGTATTGTCAATGCAGTATCGAGCGCCTTGGAGCAAGCTGGCTATAACAGCCTAACAGCCAAAAAAGTCATGATCAAGACTACGGATAGCGCAGTCTTAAAGGCATTGAAGGGAAATAAATACGAACTTATCTACGAAGTTGATAGTAAAATACGTGATGCCTCTAATGCTACCATAGCAGATCTCAAGACCTTTTCAGATTCTGTGGTTGTCAACCAGGAGTCGGTTTACCAAACAGATCAAGGTTTCCTCGTTGATTTATCAAATATCGTTCAACATTTACACTCGGTCAACCTGAGTGTGTACGTTCAAACTCTCAGAAATGAACTCGTGGACATATCATATGACTTCTTTTCTGAGCCTATTGCCGAGATTAATTCTTATGTCATGGGCGCTAAAGTTGATGGAATAATAACCGAGTATCCACAAACTGGTGCTGCTTACAAGAGTAAGGTTTCACTGCAGTAAACTTAAAACATTTTACTTTTGATTAACATTGTCCCTTCTTGCATCGGAAATGTGTAATCCACACTGTGTTATTGCTGTTAAGAATGTTAACTGTGTCACTCAGAGTTGATTACGAGTACTTATCTAGGTGTCGAACTTGCCTAATCCGAGTAACCAAATGATTTTATGTGCTCTCTTTCTCACCCTTTTTCTGCTGGTGATTTTGTAGAGAATCTCTGCCTGACGATGAAAAAGACGCCAACATACATGAGACCTATTCAGCCTGGTCAACTCATTTTACTCGGTACCCCTCAAGACATGCCTCCAGCCGAGGCTCCTTACCCTATTCTCACTGTTGGTAATATCTCAGAAGCGCCTCTACCTCTTGTCGAGAAAAATGCTCCATCTCCATCGGCAACAATTCCAGGAACCCCGAAAAGTTCAAAAAACGGACAACATCAGATTACAGCGTCCGCTGTTTCATATTTCCTGGCTATAATTGTGGCAGTTTGCCAGCTCCTGTGATCTGTTGGTGATGAATTTTCTCCTGAATATCATTTACCATGTTCTTCCACATTCTATTCTCATATTATATTGCATCTTTCGACGGTTCTTTGTTAGATTAAGGTGTTTGTATTCTTATCTATTGTTTTCTGATCCTGGGTTTACAGGAAGAGGTATATAATCATTTCTGATTCTCGGAATTAGCCTGTAATCTTCCTAATGTATTTATGTAAGAACGTAAGATCTGATCATAATTTATTCATTCTCTGAATAATCATTTATCATGTTTGTGGTTATAATTCTTGTTTGATCACTCAGTGATTTCTGATCTTCGCTTCATTCGACAAGTTTTTTCAGCTGGTTTTACAACAAAAATAGCAAATTTCTTACTCAAAAAAGCAAGTTTAAGTAAAACTAGTACTACTACGTGACTACGGATACAACCGGTAACAAAAGTATGCGAGTGAAATAAAGAAAGGTTTGTTTTTATGCTAGATAACTTGATGTTGATAGATGAACCATCTCAACCAAAACCTTAAGGTGATGGTTGATGCCTATATATTATAGTTATATTCTATTATGCCCCTCACTCGAATGCCCGTTGGGCTTGAAGAGTGGATGGTTAGTGCACAGGCTCCCCATTCCATGTGCTTGGTTTTTCCACTTGGTGATTTTCGAGATTGGGAGCTGTCAGGGCTCTGATACCATAATAGATGAACCAACTCAACCATCACCTTAAGGTTTTGGATGTAAGCATGTAACTATGGCTAAAAAAGTCAAAATTGTATATAGTTAGTACTTACTAGTTACGGTTTTTTATTGTTGTTAAAAAAAAGAAGTACACAAACTTTGTTAACTCTATTTTTTTACCTAAAAATCTGATCTTTTATTTTGAAATCTAACTTAACGCATGTGATAATAACACTTATGGCTGCACAATTTGATTGCGAATTTATTAGGTAATCCGAAATGAGACAATCAGATTGGACGATTCGGTCACATGTTGCGTCATGTCAAGTCCAATTGATATTGGGCTTGTGTTGTTTTACGTTAATCACCGGTCTGATCATGACAAGTCAAAATGAAAAGGAATGTTCGAGGAAGTTGAGTTAAGTGTTGTGTCCTAGTTAAGGTCAATTAGTCATCATGTCGGGTTGGATCACGTCAAGATCTTGATCCTAACGACATCAACCTTGAATCATTATGTTTTTTTAAGACATCATATTATCCTTTAGTCCAATCTCTAACCTACAATCTAAAGGGTGTTTGCTCTTTCATGGACATGTTTTACTCAATCATGGACATGTTTGACCATTTTACCCCTCCCATTTCAACCCCCTTTAAAATATTTGCTCTCACCTAATCATCCGTTTCCATTCCAACCACCACCTAGCCACCGCCCCTAACCTGCACCACCTTCGCTCCCGGCCGACAAACTCGCTCCAGCCCCACCGCCGCCACCCAGGTTCGCCGGCGAGACCCATCCCCCCGTCCCCCTAACTCGCAGACCCACCACCCGTGCCCCCTTCCTCGCAGCCCCACCTTGTCTCGACCCACATATTCGCCCCACCCAGGCGCCTGCCAGACACGACCCTCGCTCCCTGCCTAGTCTGACTACCTTGACCGCCGTCGTCTCTCTCCCTGTAACCACCCTGCCACCCCAGCCACCTCTAACCCTAATTTAAGAAACCCTAATTTTCTCAATTCCTAATTCAATTAACATCTATTTAAGTTGAAATAAAAAAAATTACAATCTCATTAAGAAGTTAGGACAATTACTTGATCAATATGTAAATTTAAATTTATAATTGAGTAATTTGTTGAAGATTCATTAATTTTGGGAGGGATGAGAATTTTTTCTTTGGTTTGTAGAGGAAGGGTAAGGTAAGGAAATATTTTGTCAAAAAGTCCATGAAAGAGTAAAACTCGTCCATGAAAGAGCAATTACGCAATCTAAATTGCCAAATATACGGGCCAGGTGGGCCAGGCCGGATTGGGGGCGGGGCGGGTTGTGGTAGAGGGCACGTAACCGCCCCTGGGTGGGGCGGGTCGGGGAAGAGGAGGCCCAAAATGCGGATTTTGGGCGGGTTTGGGGCGGGCTAGGATAGGGGGACCCGGAACCGGCCCGGTTGCAGGCTGGTGAGGCGGGCTTGGGAAGAAATCAGCCCGAAGGGCGGGTCGGGTTAGGCCGCCCGCATCTTTGGGCAGCCCTAACTATATCAATTCTCTATTTCTCTTCAATGTGACTCAGATACCGACATATAGTCATATACAAAACCGTCCCGACTCGAAAACATAACCCGATTCTTGACCCAATAAGTATGAACCTTCAGCCAATCTAGTTGATTTTAATCTAAAGTCAGAAACTTCCTCCACTCTTTATTTTTGCTACTCTCCAAAATAAATATTAACCCACCCAAAATAACATTTTTTAAAAAAATCGATTATTCCTCAAACCTCAAGCGTGAATCGTGTGGATTTCCATTGAATTAAAACAAATTAATTACCCTTTAAAACTGTATATCTGGTGACCCATTTCCTAACTATCATCTGGGTTTACCTCCAACTGTTGAAATTAATTCAAAGTTTGTACCTTTTATGGCAATTTCCAGGATTTGAAGCTTCTTTCTCCACAAATTTCTAAAAAACATTACAACAAATATGAGGTTAATTTCCCTTTTATTTCTGAATCTAATTTGTAGGTAGTTTATATTTTGTGAGTTTTTATGCTATCTTAATCTTTGTTTTTATGATTATGAATGATTAATGACAAATGACAAATTTGATTGATGGGTATCTTATTATCTATGGTGAATAATTGAATATTGTTGTTTTTTCAGTTAATTAGTGATTTTTTTTTAAAAAATGAGCTAATATTATGTTGTTGGAAAAAGAGTTGATCTTAAAACAAATTTAAATTAGTATTCAAAATGGATTATAGGATCTTAAATTAGTATTCCCTCTGCCCGAATCATTTGTTTACGTTTTTTATTCTTTGCGAGGGGTATTTTAATCGAGGTTAACAAATGATTGAGACGGAGGGAGTATGCGTTGTTTTCCGAAGATTTATGGATTTAATATAAGTATATGATGAAGGACTGAAGGTTTATGCAACTGAATTATAGGATCTTAAATTAGTAGTAGTAAAGCTGAAAGTCTATTTAGCTCATTCATGTAGTTGATTCATTGAAGGGTTTTCGTGATTATTAATTTTAGATGAGTTATGTGTGCTGTTAAGCTCAGAAACTACAGTTATGAATTATGAATTATGATGTGTTGTGTAAGTGTGTAACCTGTCAATCCTTGATTGTAGTGGCGGAACAGGATTTGTAGTTTGGGGGCGAAATATTTTAGGGAGGGCGGACTACTGATGCAAATATGCAATAATGGCAACTAGAAAATATTCGAAAGTTCCAATTTTTTTACAGTTAGAGGGGGTGACTGTCCCTTGATAGCTCCCCGCAACTAAAATCTTTGTTAGAAGTGGCGGAACAGGATTTATAGGTAGGAGGACGATTTATCTTAGGGAGGGTGGATTACTAATGCAATAATGGAAACTAGAAAAAAGTTCTATGTTTTTAACTACAAATTTCAAAAATTTCACAGTTAGAGAGGGCGACTGTCCTTGCTAGCCTGCTTGAGCTTCACCTCAGCTTGTTTGTTGTTTGCAATTGATGTCAAACCGTGTTTGATCTTTGTTGATTGGTGTAGGTCAAATGTGTCAGGAGTAGGGTTCTACAACTCTGAACCACGAAATTTCAATCGTGGTTATGGTCGTGGAAACCCTAGGCCTTATCAGTCATCTCAGCCACCTCCGTCACCGCAACCCCAGCGAAAAGGTGATCTTTTTGTGGAGGCGGGTCGGCTTGCGGTTGAGTATTTGGTTTCTCACGGCTTATTGGCTTCAGACGTCATCCCTGGAAAGTCTCAGGATCATAGTAACTCTCAAGATCAGGGAATTTCTAAATCACCCAGTGGAGTTTCTAGTGATCAAAGATCACTTAATGGTCATGATATGATCATGTCAAGGAATTATTCTGGGGAAAAGGGAAAATATGAGGCCTCTAGGAGTTACAGCTCTGATTGTAGCCAGGAAAATGGAAGGGTAACGTCTCTTCCTGAAAAAACAAGCTCCCCCAGTACTATGGACGTTGATAATGATAAGTATCCCAAGGACGATTATAAGGAGGAAAACTCTGAAGTGTGTGCTAATAAGGAAGGCAGCCATAATGATGCAAAGCATGAGACTGAGATATGCCATCCTCTTATTGATTCTGATTCAAAAGTTGCTTTTTCACTCGAAAACAAGGATAGTAAAGAGCTCCCTAAATTCCTTGATGAAGCAAAGGAGGAAACGAAAACTGGCACTTGTATTCTTGATCACGAGCAAAAGGTTCAGCTATCTGAAAATAACAATGATGCTTCACCCAAAGAAAAAACGAACATGTCGAAGGTTCATTGTTTTTTGTCTGATAAAAGTCTGAAGCAAGAACCACTTTTGATTGGTGAGGAAATGAATGTCAGTGACACTAGACGTGATTTTCTTAACTCGGTAAAACATGATAACATGAATGGTTCCTCTGGAATAACGTCTTCAAGCGAAATTTCTGACCACCCTTTTAGGACTGTGGGCCCTATTAATGCTCTGTCTGACCATCCTTTTACCTGTGAAAAGCGAGCTCATGAGGAGGACTGTAAGACAGAGGGGGTGAAGAAAGCTAGACCTTGGCTTTCAGTTGCTCAAAGTAACGAGTACCCGGAATTTTCAGATATGAGTGAGAAAAAGCCTATTTCACCTGATAAAAGCGATGCCACCATTTGTAATGAGTCTACTGATCGTAACAGCTTTCACATTGTCTCTTTGCCTCTGCAAGGTGGTGTTGAATCCGCCATGGATCGAAGGGAGGAGAAGCAACTGTTCTCAAGCTCGTACAAAATCTGTGATCTCAATCTTATGGAAGGTTCTGATATGCATGAGGGTCATGTTGTGGGGTCTTTATTATATCCCTCTTTGTCGGCCCCGAAGAAAGAGGCGCAGATTGACATTGATCTGTCCATGAGTAACAACTTTAGTACTTTTATGGGTGATTATAATGACTCTGGATCTATAAGAAAAAATGTGGAAATAATCGATCTAGAAAGCTCGTCAATAGAGGAAGGCAAAGACTCAAATTTTCCGGCAAAAAGGTACGTTATCAGTTATCCCTTTCCACTTTTTATTCTAGATTCTAAACTAGAAGTAGCAACTGTGTTGTCAGTTTCTAAAACAGTTTTCAGTTACCGCGTCTTATCCTTATGTGAGATGAGGTATAATTTGTTATGTTTCATTGGCTTTATCGGTTGTTGCCCGTAACTAAGACTGTTGTTCAATGAGCAGTGAAGGTGGCATTACAAGCATGGTCAACTTTGCAGATAATCAACAGCACACAAATGATAATGCCGATGGTCAGGATAAATATGGGCTCATGATCTCGGAGCTCCTCGGCAATGATGTTCCAAATTGCTCAACAGCCCAGCCTGACATAAATTCTTTGCAAAATGACATGGGGCTACATCATGGAGAGGTATAGACCCTGATGATTTAATTCTTATTGATTCAGTACCCTTTTAAAGCCGTATAATTATAGGGGATGAGATGAGCTGGTTTGTATGAGGGGATTTATTTACTTAGGCACCCTTTGATGTAAGGGTGGAAAGCAATACAGTGAAGCAGTCTATTTTTTCCCTTTGCTATTTAACGTAAGTATTGAGTAGTACGGAGTATAATTTTTGCTGATTTCATTGCTCTGTGCACTAAGTCTGATATTAGTACCCGACAACTGTAAGTGTATGCCGTTAAGATCCAGGAGTTCTTTCAAATTATTTTATGTTTATATCCTAAAATGAAGTGTCAAATGTCTATTTACCCATGTCTGACACAAGCACTTGAGGAAAAATGAAGAGTATGTGTAACGTAGTCAGTTCTAATGTTATTAACTTGTCTGTGGTCAGATAACAGGGTAGAATAGGCCGGGGATTCTCTAGTGATTTCCGTGAAAATGAAATGCGTGTGTAGTTTAATTTAAGCCTTGTTTACGTGATAATAGTGCATAAGCTAGCCTCACGTATACATCGAAAGAACATAGGATGATTTGACGTCTAATTAATCTATGGATGATTTGACGTCTAATTACTTCACAGATGGCATGTCGGGAAATCTCATTTTGGCCTGACACTTCAATGCTCAACATGCATCTCATCCTATGCTAGAGAATCTTTTATAAACGATGATCCATCACTTAGCTGGTCATTAGGTGTTTTCATTTGTGAGATTGGTATGTTGTCAATGTGTAATGTGAGGACTGAGGCATTATTTATTGGAAAACGAAGATCAATAATATGGATTACAAATTTTAATTTATTTCATTATGGTCCATGACCACAATTACAGAACTTCTGACATGCCGACAAAATGTTAAAAATGAACTTCATCTCGAGTATTATATGTAGAAGAGTAATCAATAACTGTGGACTTGTATCTAACTATTCTTTATTACTGTAAATGTTTTTTTAGATTGATATGATATATTTCTTTTCATTAACTGTTCACTGTCGGCTTTTTCATTTCAGGGTCTTTTCACTGAAGATGATCCGATCTACATGTCTCTGGGAGAAATTCCACTAAGTATGCCAGATATTTAAAGTGCTGGTATTATTGTTTTCTTTTTATGTTAGTTCTTATCCACCTCAGCTTCAGTGGCTAGGGCTGTGTGGGAAGTTTTATGAATTTGACGGGATCCATTAAAAAAAGCTTGTTTATTACCATATATGAATTGATATATGGCTTTGGAGCGAGGCATCTGGCCATCTGGCAATCTGGCCTCTTTCATATTCACAACACCGTACTTACTGTTCACTGAAACATTGTTTCTCTTTAGTAACCTAAATTCTTTTTTTACTTTTTTTTTTTCGTTTCTTATACTGAGAGAAACTGCCACGTCGGAAATTTCTGGTTGTATCAGAAACGCAATTAGTTGCATGTCATAAACTCCTAACGTATGTCTATTCTAGATTTCTTTCCCCCCACACCCAAAAATCTGCCATCTTTGGATTCATACATTTACTCTTGGACCAAATTTCTAGGAAATGGAAAATATGTGAGAGTAGAAATGTAGTGAATTGCTTTGAATATCACATAAAAGCGAAATTGTAGTGAATCCAAATGCATAGTGGTAAATTGTAATACCTAGTTAGAGACAATCTCCTTTTTTGTCGATTATGAATAAGGCTTTTCTTTATTTCTTGCCATATGCACAGTTAGTACTTATTGCCACCTTATCTTTTCGTATATTCATGTCAAACTTTAGCAGGCCTTTTACAGGGGTGGGAGCAACCAACACAGGAGAGAAATCCTTTTCAACTATAGCATAACAAATTTACAGGCTGCTGATATCAAATCCACAGGTAATGTTCCGAAATTTATCATGACTGGATGTGCATTTGTGCGCACATATTTCGCATTTAGTGCTTGATTATGGATGTACTGAAGTCATTCTATGAGGTGCGAGTTTGTGGATTTAAAATGATCTTAAAATTAACGATCCAAATCATGCAGATATGATTGTTAGTGGGTATCATCCAAAAATAAGTTTGATGACAACTTTTTGACACTATTTCTCATGAGAAGAAACATCTCTTCATCTCAGGGCTGTGGTTTTTTCTTCGGGGGGAGATGGACAAAGAGGTGTTACATTAGATCGAATTGTGTAGAATCTGTAGACACTAAACTTTACCATTCGTTGAAGCAAAATGTTCAATTAGGTTACTAATTTTAATGAACACATACTAGGAGATTAGTTTAGGAGAGAAGGCGTGAGGATTTTTCTTGCTCTACACGCTCGTTTATTTGGGAACTTCTGTTTATGGACACTGATGTCTGCAAATATAGTGTATAAAATATAGTGGGATCTTGTGCCCAAATGACCTTTATAACAAAACATTTTTCCAAATTAACCATCCTACAAATATATTTTCTATATTGATCATAGTTACCCACTAAGAGTTAAAAATAGACATTTCCTTTGTCCTCTAATTGACCCGTCCATCGCGTCTCCCACTCTCCATTAATTTCTTGCTATGTTCATCGGAACTCTTTTTTCTATTTTCTCTAAGATAGTTAAAATCCAACAATTGTAACCATTATATTAGTCTTAAAAAATGAGGTTATTCTAGAGCTTAGTAACAACAAAACATTACTTCAATGGCAGATGCATAATTTTCATGTTGTTGTACCGTCGTTAAGTAGGTTAAATTTTCTACACAACATCACAAACAAACAATTACAAGTTGCTAGGTTTGTTAAGGAAAGGCTAAAATAAGTCGTCTTTACTCATTTTTGTTAATGAGAAACCATGATTATGCAAGAAAAATGCAATATTATGGTTTTCCATTTTCTGATTGATATAAATTGTTGGAATCTTATGCGAATCGAAAGAGAGGGATGGATAAACTGTTGGAACCTTACTTGAATTGGAAGAGAGTGATGAAGGAACAAGAATTGAGTTGCTGAAGTGGGTGGGTTTATGGGGATTAAAGATTATTTGAATTCAAATCAAATGGTCATTTAGGGAAAAGATCTGATAGTGTGCCTGATTACCAGAACGGAATAAGATTTCGTAATATTTTTCTTGGCTGAATAGTTGGATAACAATAAAATTAGTACTAATAAGGTTCAACTTTCTTTTGACTTGAATAGTTGTCTGCCTGAAATGTAGGAATGTAATTTGGTGCTTATTGTGTCAAGATTTGTCTACAGCGATCTAGGAGCCTGGAGTATTACGACTTAAGAGTTCTTTAGAAATTGTGAAATGTATTTACATATAATTCCTCCCTTGTAACTTATTTGATAACATAAACAGTTGGTTGAATCTTGTCGTTAGCGTTTTTTTCCCACTTGCTGACTTGTCTCTAGGCAGTGTTCCTTTTGTGTGAGATTGCACTACATTTGTTTTCTTGGTTCCCGGTTGAACTATTAGAACCTTTAGAAGCATACTGTGTGGGTGATAGTGATGCACGGGCTACTCATGCGAATCTTCTTTTCTTTGGTATCTAGGGTTATTTGGGCAATTTGGCTCTAGAGATGTATACAGTGTGATCGTTACCTTTTTGGCCGCGTTAGTTTTAGCTCATTTTTTCCTGTTGAGGATCTCGCAGTAAATGTTGTGTTTGTTATCGTAAACTTCCTTAATTACGGCTTTTTTAATGGGTTTCCTAGAATTGAATTCTGACAGATGATTTCTGTCTTTTTCAGCAGCACAATTACGTTGTCATAGCGTTGAAAGGAGAGGCTGAAAGTGAGTTTATCATGCACATGACATTCTCCTCCGCCTTCTGATTCCTGTGTACCCAGTTCTGAGCATATCATCCGTTCCAACTCTTTACTCCGGAGCACACAACCTACAGGGTTATTATGTAATTTTCACCCGTTGTGTTGTGAAGGTGCGAGTAAAGTTCAAGACATCATTACCTGTAATTTTGTACCCGATTAGCGCTTTCTATGTCTATTACCTCATATAGTTTCGTCATGGTGTGACATTACACACATTGTTATGTATGAACCATGTATTGCAATGATTTCTGTTAGTATACGCCCCTTCGATGAATTTTTTTGTAATGTAACATCTTAAGCAAATAAATCAGCCGGGTGCCTATTTGAGAATACCAAAATAGCTTAGTTAAAGTTAATTCATTTTTAGGTTGACTGTTTGATGATGGTCAGTTTTGTCGAGGTTTGCACATTGGATCCTACGTAGTCCCTCGCACCTTTAACCTATGATACTCGGACTCGTTTAAAAGTATCCGACACGGGTGCGTGCCCAAGTGTCATCGGCTTGGCTATTTTTTTAAAAAAAAAAATATGCACATTTTGGTCTAAAATGAGGTGTCCAATTGTCATTTCCATGTCCGAGTATCGGACACGGGTACGTGAGGAAATTAGAAGAGTCGGAGTAACATAGCCTTAAACCCCCACCGCCTTTTGTTTCTCCTCCTATCACCGCGTAAGTGTCAAAAGTTTGCGAAAATATTGCTTGGATCCCAAGACGGACGTAATCTTCAGCTGGGGATCGTCTCATTGTATGAGTTATCGACAGAAAAAAATTCATGAGGCAGTCTAAACGTGAAACCAACTTTGGTATCCCATAACTACACATGTATAGTAGAGTTTATAAACCGTCTCACTTAAGATTCATCGCAAACAAAATCCGTATTTTGCAAATATGAATGTCGAAACATACAGTAGTACAAGTTCAGTTTCTGATAGCACAACAGAGAAGCCCCAATTTAGTTCAGTAGCATCAAATTTACCACCTCAAATTCATCTGATTCTTTACGTTTTTATTTTTTCCGCTGGACGTATCTTAATCAAGCGTGAATAATCAAATGAATCGGAGAAAGTACTAAACTTTCCGACGTCTATTTCCATCAGGCTTGCTCCAATCATATCCATACTTTTTCGCAAGAAATTCCTTAACAAAATCATTCCTAGCTTTAGTCCGAGCTTGTTGAGGAGCGATATTCTTATACGAGTAATGTACGCCAATTCCAAATAAAGCGGCGCCTCCTAAAAACCATCCGATTGTCATTGCCAGCTTTCGCGGCGTTGAAGGATAACACATCACCATCTCCTCCTTCCCTTTTTAGCTTCCTGCATAATGCAGCAAACAGCCAAACAAGGTATTATATCAGGGTCAGATATATTTCGAGACGATATTGACCGCATTTCAGACGTAAAAATCGACTAATTGTGCAGGCAATGAAGATAAAAAATAAGAAAAAAATTGATTTGAGTAATTTCATCAAACAGGTTATGGGCATGATTTATTTAGTGAATAAAAAAGGAGGGAGGAATAATTACCTGTAGAGGTCAACAGTTGATGTGTATAGGTTGAATGATATTATTGAAAGTTTGGATGTTACGGTTGGAGGGAATAATTTATACCTTTTCACTTTTCAGCAATCAAATGTGTTCTTTCCTTCCTATTCTCGATTTCATTTTATGACTTTTTTTTAGTGTCCTTTAGTTTGTTGTAGAGGTGGCCAATTACACGGGTTGGCCGGTCTCGGCTTTTGGGGTGCGTCAGAAACAAGGCTTAGCAAGCTCGGTGTGACCCGACGAACTATCGAGGCCGGTTCAGCGTCCAATTGTTCAATATAACTAGCCGGTTTGACACTTGGCTCATTAAAACGCCAAAAAAAAATGATAATTAGGCCATATGCTCTTATCCGTCACTTAGTAGTTAACTTGCCCTAGGACTGGTACAAGGTCCACCATAAGCTCCATTCCTAGAAGTCTGGAACTAGCTGAGCCCGACCAACCCAACCCAACCCACCCTAAGGCCTGGTTCAGGGTCGACCAAACTAAGTGATGCCTTCCCCGAATCAGCCTAGCCCGACTCTAAACAAACATGTGGCCAACTCTAGGTTATTATACAAAAAGTATGACTTAAAACTAATTTAGTAATGAGTATAAAGTACCCGCAATTGTACCATATTTTAAATAATAAAAATATTTTACGGATACTTTTCAGCGAATTTTAGTTTTAGTTTAGAATTTAAATTTTCCAAGTCGAATTTAGAATTTCCGAATTCGTATTTGGATTTTTCGCGAGATTTCAAGTAAATCCCGTCTTAAGCCGTCTTTGACTTTTGTTGACTTTTTCCCTCATACTCCCTCATTCTACCTCCTAACCTAATTCATACTCACACAACTCAAACTTTCTTCTTCCTTAAGAAAACCAAAGAAAGTCTTGCCTCCATTTTGATCCAAGCTTAGAATTGTCACATCTCGTTCGTTTCTCGCTCAAATTCACGTAAGTTCGTCTTATTCTTCCCCTCTTATCTTCCTCTATCCGTATTGGTAATAAAATTACCGTCTTTCTCGCTTTTCAATTTATCCGTCTTTCTCAAAGGTGAATTATATTCATCTTTTGTTATCTAATTGTAGGTGGAGACTTTCTAGAAATCGATTAAAGACGCGAAAAGGTAACGGTGAAGGGTTTACTCGATATCATTTACGTGTTTTGCATGCTTTATATGTTAGAATTCGTATTTAGAATACGATTAGTAAGCTTAGGATTCATGTTATTGATGATGATTGTTGTTAGTTGATGATTGTTGATGATGAATATTGATTGTTGATAATTATTAGAAGTTAATTATGAGAATTGAAATGGATTGAACAAGTGTTGAATGCTCACGGATGAACTGGGGTTCCCAGCCGGGTGCCCGGCCGCCGGTCTGCCCACCGGCTGGGAACACATCAGTAGGAAAGTTGGATTTGTGTAGTGATGGTCCTGGCCGGGTGCCCGGCCGCCGGCCCCAGACCGGCCTGGAACACGCTGCTCTTTCCTTTGTGATTTTTGGTTTTGGCATGATGCGCGAGCCGGGGTACCGGCCGCCGGTCCTCTGACCGGCCGGCAACGCGGCTGTGTTTTATTTCTTATAATTTTCTAAATTCGTAATTTGTAATAGTTCGCATGGTTCGTTTATCGTATAATTTTACGTAGTGACTTATAATATTAATGTTTTGAATATATGATATTTCATTCGCTTGTATCACATGTTTTGTGACGGTTTTTGGTATGTCCCAATTTGAGTCGGTTTTTACAAATGTTACGGTTTGAGCACTATTTTGTTATGTGCTTTGTACTCTCATTCCCTTGGCTACCTCCACGTTCGTAAGGCTTGAATATCGGAACGAGGATGTATCCTACTGCTTAATTGCATGTGTTAGTGGGCATACGACGACGTTGTTGGGAGTTGAACGCTTTGCGTTGATCGACCCGGCCGTCAAATGTTGTGTACTTGAGAGGTGGTGTTATTTGCATGTAGCGTACCGCTTGTTATGAGGCTCGTGCTCTTTCCCGCCTCTTTCGTGACACAAATTCTTGTTTGTGACGGGCAGTATCCGTCACAAGCTTGCGACGGGTACCACTTCCCCTCACAAATGACCCATTTAAGGGAAAAGGGGAAGCACATAGGGGGTGCCCCACATGTTCCCTCTACCCATTTTGTTAGAGGAAAAACCCGTGGCAAGGTTCGACCCGTCACAAGGAAGACCTACTGCTTTCGTGAAGGTTGACCGAATTTGGGGTACTCGACGTCTTTGTATGATCGAGTCGTGGATGTGGAACGTCTTACCACATGTCGAATCGGAACACGTCTTATTCCGAGAGTCTGACCAGGTTTAGACTAGGACCGTATTATTATCGTCGTCCTACCAGGAGGAAATTATTCTACATATACGAAATGTGATCGTGTATGCGTTCAGGGAAACGTCTTATCCCGTGGATGCCTTTTAATCATACTTGCCATGTACACGGTGCTAGTGCGTTTCATTTACCGTGAGAGATGTCGTCATTGTGTCGGTGTGTTTGGATGGATGATTACATGAATGATTATATGATTGATCATTGAATGACTTGGCATGGTTTGTTTATCGAGTCTCAATCTTATCAAACTTATACCGCTAACGGTGAGATGTAAGCCCTAGTGAGCGTATTCGGTTGCCTAAGAGTGTCTTTCCCGAGTCTTTGTATAACATGATGGATTCGGACTTGTACTTCTTATGCTCTTATCATGATACGTAGAATTGCCTATCTATCCTTATCGTATTTCACATGTATATCTATATATGCATGCTTCTACTTTTGTATTTCCCTTTATGTACGTTTAATGTGATATGGCTGGGAGAACCCGGAGTTACTCCCCACTGACTGTGGCGTTCATGTTTTTCATGGATGAACAGGTTGCTTGATTTGGATGGCATTTTGCTTATGATATTTTGGGTTCGGGTGTGAGCTAGCGGGCGTTGTCCCTGGAAGATTTACATCTAGACGTTATTTTAGCTAGTTGCTAATCACTTGACATTGTTAACCTTTTGAGAGACTACATCTCTTGTTGTAGTATATTTCGTACTTTGGTTTGTAATATTTGACACTCCTCGTATACTTCTTCTTGCATGTATAAAAGTTTTTAAAATACCGTATTTCCGCTATTTAATTCACATGCTTGTTATGTTTTATTTCCGCATTCGCGAGGGTTGTCACACAGTAGCCCACTTGTCAAATACTTATCCAACGCAGAAATAAATAACAAATGAATAGTACACCTTAAAGTGAACATAGATAGCAATTCACCGATATAGAGGGATAATTTATTAACAGATAAAAAACAACATTTGTTTTTAAAAACATCAATACTCCAGAATTGTTTTTTTTGCTTTTTCTATAATTTTTAAAAAGAGAGGTATTATCATACATTACTCTGTAACTATCATAAAGTCGATATAAAGTAATTTTCAGAAAGTGGTATGGCAGTGGTGTTACAAATCACAATAACATTGTTGGGAGGGTAGTGGTGAAGCAGGTCAGACCGAAATTGTGTGTCAAAACTAAGGTTAAGACAGTAGTTCATGCGCTAAGTATAGCTAATCTGTAAGGTGATTATGGAATATGATCGCTCACAAGTTACATCTTATAAACATGCTCAAGTCAAAGATGCCGCCCAGAAGTTACTTTGAAATGTTGCAATTTTTTTAGAATATAGTTGCTTTTTTTAATATCGCTCTCTAAAGTCGCACACAAAATGGCTCATTCCTACCAATTGATCTCTCCACTCGAATCAGGATAATCAAGTATCCCGATGATATAACTGATGTCGTTGCTGCTTACTTTATTTTGAAGTTCACTAATACATAAATACCATCTTTTCCTACAAAAAATATCTACAGACATATCAATGCTTAAGTAAAATAGTGCATAGGCGCGCCGTATAGTGAGCCTTACGATGTACTATTTATGGAAGTATTGAGTCATACTTACCCTAGTAAAAGTGAATACAAATATAGCTTAAATCAGTAGTTTACTATAGAACGGTCTTAGCAGATGCCAACTAATTTAGTTAGTAAAGTCATAAAAGGTGACACTCATGATCTATCAATCTCGTGAGCATCAAAATCGTCCACGTAAAATTCAAAATCGTACCAAGGTAAGGTGTGACCGGGTGAAGCTAATACATAAAAGATAAGCCCACTTACTACGGCACAACACTTATGAGCCAAAAATGAAATGAACAAAAAGCCCAAATTAAAGGACACAATCGTAAATTCCCAAAAATTAGGGTTTTACACAAAACCTAGAGCAGCTTATCAACCCATCTCCTTCTTTAATCTCCTCAGTTCTTCAAACCCAGAACTCTGTGTAAGCGAGTGAGCGAGTGAGCGAGAGAGGGATCTCTACATTGTTGCAAAAATGGGTATGCAAATTAATCTCTTTATTCAAAAACCCCCAATTTTTTAAAAAGATCAGATCTTTTTTATCAATTGATTGATAATCATTTCAATTACTGATCCAAAAACCCATATTTTGATCTGAATTTATCTGGGTTTTGATTGGTTTTTGTGTTTGTTGTAGGTATTTCTCGTGATTCCATGCACAAGAGGCGTGCCACTGGTGGCAAGAAGAAGGCCTGGAGGAAGAAGAGAAAGTAATTCATTTATTAACTTTCACATCATTTCCTTTTTATTTTTTTGTTATTATTGTTTGTTTGATTTACTCCCTCCGTCTCGATCATTTATTTACCTTTGATTATATTAATATAATGTACCTTTGCGAAGAATACGCAAATAAAAAAGTTAAACAAATGAGTGTGATAGAGAGAGTATATAAATTCGAATTTTATGTCTTTCATTGTTTCAAAGTTATGTTTTTCCGAATTTTGTTACATTGTATTCTTGTTTATATTAAATGGGTAGTTGTGAGTTAGATTTTATAAAGCCTGCTTTTTTTTTTTTTGTAATGAATCATGAAGCTTTGGTAATTGGTGCCCACAAATTTATGTTTGTTAACTACTGTTTCCGTCTCAGTCATTTGTTTACCTTTTGTACTCATTGTAACGGGTATTGTAATCAAAGGTAAACAAATGATGGAGATGAATGGAGTTATACTTAAAATGATTTTGTAATGGATAGTTTATTGCTCAGTTGATTATATGATTGTTGTAAGAACTAAAGAAGTTGATTATGGTCTTTAGTTTGGAGAAGTGATGTGATTTCATTTTAGTCTCTGAAATTGTATGTCATGTGTTTTTGTATACTTGATAATTTCATTCATCTCTTGTACTTGGTTAAAGTTTTAGTCTTGAAATTTATTTGTTTTAGTAAATGAGTTTGTTTTTAGAGTTTTCCGTTTTCCCTCTCTTGAGAGAGAGTACCTTTACCTACACTTGAGATTCAATGGTTGAGTATAGTTTTTTAAGTTCCATTTTATTTAGTTTCTATCGTTTTGTTGCTCCATCTGCATTCAACATAAGCATAATCTACATTACTTAGTGACATTGCTGATTTTTATTATTTTCTGCATTTTGAGGAAAAGTACAAGTAGAGTGCCTACATTTCTCAATTTGTGGTTTTTAATGAAATTTCCAGTTGTTTTTTAATTTGTAATTTTGTTCTATAGACTGATCGATATTGGTCATCAGATTGGAAACTTGTGTGCTTATTGACGGTCCTGTGCTGATTAGTTACTCCATCAGCACGCAACATAATCATAAGCTATATTAATGTGACCTACATCATTTGTTGTTTTTGACACAATTTGTTGAAGACGGTTGATGCTGTGACATACATGTTTATTTTCCGTCTATTGTGTGAAATTTGATAAACTATAGCAATGTGCCCTCCCTAGCTCCACCACTTCGACGACTATTGTGTGAAATTTGTTGCTCCATCTGCATTCAGTTAAGCATAATCTACGTTACTTAGCGACGTTGCTGATTTCCATTTTTTTCTGCATTTTGAGGAAAAGTACAAGTAACTTGCCTACATTTCTCCTTTTGTGTTTTTTTAATAAAATCTCTTGCTTTTATTTAATTTGTAGTTTTGTTCTATAGACTGATCGATATTGGTCATCAGATTTGAAACTCGTGTGCTTATTGACGGTCCTGTGCTGATTAGTTACTCCATCAGCACGCAACATAATCATAAGCTATAGCAATGTGACCTACATCATTTGTTGTTTTTGACACAATTTGTTGAAGACGGTTGATGCTGTGACATACATGTTTATTTTCATAATTGCAGTACTATTTACACTCTTTTTAGGAAAAGATATAAAACTAATCAAACTTTCATGGCATCTTCTGATGATACTCGCACATTGCAAGCTGTATTAAAATAATAAGAACACTGTAGTCTAGATAGTCTTAAGAAAATGGCCCTATACTAATCACGGTAAGTCTTCATAAATGAACACTAGAAATGTATCTGTAAGTTGGCTTTAATTTGTAATTTGAGTATGTACTATTGTTAGCGTTCTTTGTGGCCAAAAATTTGATTGTGGTTATTTGAACTTGTTTCTGATGCCGTTGGTGGATTGTTTTTGTTAATTTTCCTTCATAATTTTTACTGCATTACCCCTCTAGTCTGTAACTTTAGTTTTGCTTAGATTTATTCTCTTTCAATACTGCCTTGTTCATTCTAAAATGTTTTTGAAAAAAGGTACGAGTTGGGAAGGCAGCCCGCTAACACAAAGTTGTCGAGCAACAAGACTGTTAGAAGAGTCCGAGTTCGTGGTGGTAATGTTAAGTGGCGTGCATTGAGGTTAGATACTGGTAACTACTCATGGGGTAGTGAGGCCGTGACCCGCAAGACCCGTATTTTGGATGTGGTGTACAATGCCTCGAACAATGAGTTGGTCAGGACACAGACTTTGGTGAAAAGTGCCATTGTTCAGGTTGATGCTGCACCATTCAAGCAGTGGTATCTACAACACTACGGTGTTGAAATTGGCCGCAAGAAGAAGGCTGCCGCTGCTGCTGCCAAAAAGGAAGGAGAGGTATATTTAGCTCTCCCGTCTCCTAATGAGTTTGTATGGAATGATGTCCTTCGGGAAAACAGCCCAAATTTCCAATTAATCCCTTGTTTATTTATAGGGGTTTATGGGTAAACCTATTTGCTTTCCACTGATCTGCCCTGCTGTTAATATGATTGTGTTTATGATGTTATCCATTGCTTTATTACTTAAATTTTATATAAAAACGAAACGATTAGATAAGTGTTGCTGATTATGTTTGTGGATTCCTGATCCTACTTTTGTTGAAGTTTGTTTTAGTAGTAATCTTGAATGGAGTCCTATTTAATACAGTTTGCCATTTAATTGGCGGTTTTCTTTCTTGACTCTGTTGTTATCTGCGTAATGTGATGGAGATTTCTCAAATGATTTCACATTCTGAAGCTATTTGCTAGTCGCGGTTTATTATTGCCTTGTTCATTCTCTTCTCTTCTATTGATTAACACTCGGATAATCAGTTATGTTTCAATTTAGCAGGAGGGTGAGGCTACTGAAGAGACAAAAAAGAGCAACCATGTAACTAGAAAGCTAGAGAAACGCCAGCAGGATCGTGAACTAGACGCTCACATTGAAGAGCAATTTGGTGGCGGTCGTTTGTTGGCTTGCATTTCTTCTCGCCCTGGCCAATGTGGCCGTTGTGATGGGTAAGTATCGAATTTCATGTTTTCCTTGATACCCAAGTTTTACCAAATGCTACTTCTATGGCCGTTGTGATGAGAATCATGATACATAGTGTGTACTTCTTTTGATACCTGTCGCTAAGTTTGGGTCGATAATTCCGATAACTATTTTCATCGATTTTGGCAGATACATTCTAGAGGGCAAAGAGCTGGAATTCTACATGAAAAAGATCCAGAGGAAGAAGGGCAAATCAGCGGCTTAAATAATGTCTGTAGAATTATAGTTACCTTGATGTTTTTTTATCTTTCGTTTTTGATCAACAAATGGCTCATCATTAGCATATCGTTGAACCTGTTTTTAGTCGGAGTCATCAGTCATGGCAACTTTGCGAAACCATTTTGTAATCTGTTGGTCGTTTAAAGATTTTTTTTCTCATGGGGTTGAACTGTTTGAAGTTCTCTATTGACTTTTTTTCTATATGGTTCTCTTCCACATTCTTAGCCAAGTAAGGCCTCAGATAGAGTGATGAACTGTTGGTTTACGCTTCATGACTAGGTGTTGTGTGATATATTGCAAGGCCCTTCGACATAATTTGTTATCCAACAATTATGCAGCAAGGACCTTGCAATATGAGC
Organism: Heliosperma pusillum; assembly: GCA_022085475.1. Classification (NCBI taxonomy): domain Eukaryota; kingdom Viridiplantae; phylum Streptophyta; class Magnoliopsida; order Caryophyllales; family Caryophyllaceae; genus Heliosperma; species Heliosperma pusillum. The sequence goes on along the minus strand of JAIUZE010000985.1, from coordinate 32,207 downwards.
GGAAGTGGGTTTACCAGATTAGTATCTGGGAGTGTTCGTAATGTTTTCGCTTTAATCATTGGATTAAGACCTTTTCGATTCTAGAATGGATTTGAAACACCCAAGTCGTGAATTTGTGTTCTGAGTACGGGAAAACTGGTCGATTGCCAATTTAACTTTTTAGCCTAGATTATCAGTTTCTGAAAGAAAACTGATAACTTTTTTGGTCTGAAGTGGTTGAGTAGCCTCGGGAAAACATTGTAAATTTGCACCTAATCTTTCTGGCCAATCCACAAAATTAATCATCTATAGTTCTATACAGCTTTTACAAAACTTATACAGTACTTGTATAATTCTTCTCTAAACCACAACATTACCATTATTTATACCAGAACCGAAAATGTCTTGGCCTATTGGTCAAGACTCCGGTGTCGGTGACAATAGGTACGGGTTCAAATCCTCTCCCTCTATATTGCACTGACCTTTTGTCTCACTTCACAAAAAAAATAGCTTGAGCAATAAATTTCCAAAAAAATATTATATATAACACTTTTACAAAACTTATAAAGTGGGAGCATTAACATTGATTAACTAAAAACCCGTCTTTTTTTTTTCCAAAGTGAGGTTCTTTTGGCGTAAAGAGTGCCATGAGAACGATTTTACTGTCGACGGGTTCAAAGTCGGGTCAATGACCCGACCCGAATGACCCGACCCAATAAGGCATACCCGAGACCCAAAAATCACCTGAAATGTATGTCCCAAAAGTGACCCAATAGACCCAACTCAATTGACCCGAAATGGCCCGATTGACCTAAAAAACATACAAAAACATTAGAGCCTTAATCCCAAAATGATTTGGAGTCGGTCGATGAACCAAAATGACATAATTAACGCAAAATCATGACCCAAAATGACTCAAACAACCCAATTCGACCCGATTTAAAATGATCCGACCCAAAATAACCTGACCCGAAAGTGGCTCAATAAATTGCTGACCCGATCTGAGTGACCAATTTAACAGGTCTACAGTCAGTAGTCACGAGTGTTTAGCCAATAAAAAACCTTCTCAAGTGTGTGATCACTTATCAAGTCTAATCACACGGTCTGTTTCATTCTTCAGTAATTACCAGAGTTGTTGTAGCATTAGTCACCAAAAACTCAACCATGGGATTTGCCAGTTTAGTTAACTCATCTTTCTCTCATGTTGCAATTACTCCAAACCCATACAAATTTGATACAAAGTTACAATCTTTCAATCAAATAAGAAGTACACATTTCATAAATTTCAAGTTTTGTAATACCAAGTTTCATGGGATCGCATTTAAACTACCCAAATGCTGCAAAACAAGTGAAATGATCGACTTTGATGAAAGAACTAGTGCAAATGAGGTAATTTAACTACCCATTTTGTAAAAAAAATTCTTTTTTTTGTTGGTTTACTTTTTTTTTTCTTATTTATTTGATGTTTTATTATTTGAATGCTACTAAATCTATGCAAGTTTTGGTAGATACGATAACATTACCCCAGTATCTTAAGGGCTCCTGTCGGTTGTACGCACCTTACCAATGTTACCATTGTGCCAACACAAAAAGGCTGTTTTCGAATGACCCAAGATGAAAATTGCGTCCTAAAAAGAAGCGCAGTGGTTTCGAGTCATTTTGCTTTGTTCCGTCATAATTCATTTTGGGTAGATATGATGTTACAATAAAATGTCTGTGTGTTAGTGTAGCTTACTATTTGACACTGTAATTCAATTGATTGATATCTTTGTGCTTAGTTTATTAGTGGAAGTGATCTTTATTGTTGGACCAAAAAAATACTAGTGATATATTTCTGGAGTGGATTACATTTGATTTCTTAGATTGTCTATCTTTCGGTTTGAGAATTCGATTTTTGTAGGAGGAAGTTTCAGAAGTAGCTGGGTTAGATCGGTAAATATTGAACTGTTGCGGTATCTTTGCTGTTTTGACAGTAGAGAAGAGTCCATGAATGTAGTAAATACACTGATATACCAAGTACTATAGTTTGAGCCTAACCTTTGATATAACTTGTTTCGAAGTCCAAACATTCGCATGTTGGTTAAAGAAAGAGAGCTTGTGAAGCATACTTGAACTCTTTCTTCGTTATTTGTGTGAGGATGTTTAGAAAATGGTTTATTAGGTTAGCGGTGTTTAGAGATATTGTCTCTTGGAATTTGCCAATCTCATCGTACCATGGAGGGCGAGGTGAGGCTAGCGGTTTTATGATTCAAGTTTTACTTAATGCTTAGTCTTTGAAGGCATGATGTTCTATCTTGTTAATATTTTTTCTCCTTCAAAAGGTCAGATTGGAGATTGAACGGTGCTATAAACTAATTCACCGACTAGGTAGGGGTGTGATCTACATTGGTTCTGCACGACCAGGCCCGGATCATCCACATTACATTCAAGCACATAATCTGAGTAGAGAGGTACGCTGTCTCCATCCCAATTCCCAAGTCCCACCCTATCTGATATATGCTGAAAAAAATACACAGATTTGTTCTGATTTTCTGTACAGCATTCCTGAGAATGTGTCTAAAGATCGTTAACGCTTGCCGTTTGTCAGTTATAGTGCATCCTCTATGTTCCTTTATATTTTTGAAATGACCAAAATAACTATCTGCTCCTACATGTTATTTTCATTTGCAGATTGCAAACCTATTGAATTGCACTACTTGGACCGGAGCTGGTCCAGGGCTCATGGATGCAGCTACAAGGGGAGCAATGGAAGCTGGGAAACTCGTTGGTGGATTTAAGATTGAAAAAGAAGCTGGTCAATGGAGTTCAACAGGTTATCATTCGTATCTCCCCCGTGATGCGTATCTTACATGCAGGTATAATTCCGAAGTTTGAATCATTGACTCATTTTTCTTCCTAATATCGCAGCAAAATGCTGTATTATATGGTCTGGAGTATAATTAGATAACCCTTTACACATTCTGAGCTTCCTTTCTTATTGAGAACTGGTAATTAGTCAATATAGTATAATAGTTTTAATACATAATACAGTAGCATTCATGCTACTTTAGAATGTACAAAGAATTTGCCTTATTATTATTCTAGTTTAGGTGTATAACATCTTATACCAATGACTTGGGAAAAACAGCTCAAAAGATCACAAACCAGTTGTTGTCGATCTTTTTTCATATCTTACAAAAGCTTAGTCCGAGGCCTCTGATCTAACCTGCAATCAAGCTGAGTTGGTCAAATAAACTTCACTAAGCTTTCTTGGACAATCCCATTATTTTTGCCCTAGAACATCAGCTCAAACCTAGGAAAAAGTCACAACATGTCAATGTTTTTCAGTTCATGGACTAACAACTGTGACTCGCGTCTAGTCCGTCAACCTTTTGACCTTATTACGAGTTAAAGCTATGAGTTAAAGCACTTAGGAGCTGATGTAGAAGGATACTTTCAACATATCAAACTTTGATCTATAATCTCTCCAATTTTATAGAGTGAAAATTTTAATTTTATCATGTTTGATATATCAAAGAATTTATTTTCATAATTCGCGTTGTTAAATAAGTTGTATATATTAAGATATGCAGACTGAGGGAGAGACTGATAGTAAGCCAACATCCCGATGCTAGTTAGTCAGTCTAGAATTTTCTTTGGCTTGCAATACTCTATTTCTCAGCTACAGTTGCTTATAAAGCAAAAAAAAGACAAACTGTAGGTTCTTAGGGTTCTTCCCTAATCCGTACAATAAGAAGTGTCAATGTAGCGGTAATTAACACGTCTTGCAAATCTCCTCGTGAGCGCAACACTGCCCATGATTTATATGCGGTTAATAACACGTCATCAAACATCAATGCACATGTGTTATACTTGTTTCTTCATGAAACAATTATATTATCAATTAGGAGTATAAATGTATAATAATAACAAGGATTATACATTTATGGCTCAGATTTCTCAATTTATTAAAGAACATATAAACTATAAAGTTTGGACAATCTCCGATGCATGATCATCATGATTGCATTTATTATAGCAGAGTACATTTGAATTCAGTTAAGAGCGTTCTTCCAATAGTTTATAACTCTGCTCATCTCAGCACTCAGCAGATTATATTTTTCTTAAATAATTATTTACATATTGTCTGAGATTTAACAAATTCTTCTACAGATTCTTCTCAGCCAGGAAACACGGACTTGTAGATGCTGCAGTGAGAAACAGCCCTTCTGATCGGACCGCTGTAATTGCTCTACCGGGTGGAATCGGCACTCTCGACGAGTTATTTGAGATGCTGGCATTGATTCAGCTTCAGAGAATAGGATCGCAGCTTCCAGTTCCATTCCTTGTGATGAGTTATGACGCGTACTACTCCAAATTGCTAGAATTTCTTCAAGATTGTGAGCACTGGGGCACTATTGCCAAGGGCGAGGTGGACCCTCTTTGGAAGGTGTGTGAAACTAACGAAGAAGCTTTAGCACATTTAGCCATGTTTTACAATCTTCCTTTCCGCAATTAAACCGAATCATTTGTTCATCTTTTGACTGAGAATGTCTTGAGATATTCCTGATTTTGCACCGAAGAAAATTTGATTGTACCACTTTTGTGTCCTTTGCACACTTGCCATTTAAAACGAGAAAAGATTGTCTCGGCACCACATTGTTTTTGTGTATTTTCAACCTGATAACATCAACCCCTGTGAATTAACCATGCAACTATGCATTGTGTTTGAAATTCGGAATATTTTCCGGCGGTTTAAATCCCAAGTATTGAACATGAGCGGAAGGGATTTATTATTTTACCTCCATACATGTTAGATGTTTTAGAATTGAAGCTTTTGGGACCGTGAAGCGCACCTCTGATTGACTTGGAACTAGGATTAAAGTCGATTGTTAGTTCTTATCTTGATCTTATTCCAATTTTGTACCTGGCGGATCCCGAGTCCAAATCCTACTAATAGCAATGATTCTTTCTGAACAAAATGTGTTAGTTTGGAAACTTCAAAGATTATTACTTGACTAATAGGGTTTGTGAAACCAATGAAGAAAGCTCATTTTCTTGTGATCATTCTGATTAATGCAATCCTGCACCACCTTCAGTGTTCCATCATGAGCAAGATCGGCCTTGAACTTCTCCAAGACCTCTACAACCCGACGAAAGTCAGGCCTTTTCTTGGGATCCGAACACCAACACTGTTCTATTAATGCTTTCATCGGATCTGGACACTCTTTTGGAATCTCTAGCCTCTGATTCTTGTTAGCCACAGCATATGCAACTTGAACCGCACTCATATCAGCAAAGGGAATGCTTGCTGATATCATCTCAAACAACACGAGACCGAAACTATACACATCAACCTTCTTATTACAAGATTTCTTTCTTTTTATCATCTCCGGTGCCATCCACCTGTAAGTTCCTACATAACTTTCGGGGATTTCCGAGCAAGATTCTTCACACGAAACGCCAAAATCAGCAATTTTCAAGTTAAACTCATGACCGATAAGAACATTCTCGGGTTTTAGATCCCTGTGAATTATACCCTGAGAATGTACATACTCCATCCCACGAGCAATCTCGAGAGCAAGAACGAGTATCGTCGGTAATGTAAGACGGGTACCTTCATGCCTAAGTTTGTTCAGGTATGATCTCAAAGAACCCTCTGACAAGTACTCGGTCACAATGCAGAAAACATCTTCCTGTTTGAATGCTCCGACAAATTTCAGCACATTTGGATGATGAAGCCGGGACAAAAGACTCGATTCTTGATCAAATTCTTTCTGTAAACGAGCTAAACAACTTTCCTTGTCGACTTCTTGGTCTTGTACTTGAATTATCTTCACCGCAACATGCAGATCATTGTATGTTCCATGGTAAACTCGACTATCCGCCCCTTGACCGAACATCTGATCAATCGATAATTTCGAAAGATCAAACATGTTTGTGGTTTCGAAAGGTTCAGTCGATGCAGGAAAGGCGGGTTACTAGCGAAAATATTTCTGCCATGCTGAAATCTTCATGTCGTTCACGTTAGATTGCTTACTATTCTATGATGGAAAAATTCTAACCATAATGTAGGATAATATAATAATCTTTTAACAGGAATATTTCTTTGTTCTTGAGTCCGGATGGTTTTGCTTTATATACGAAATATCAATTGACCTATTACCTTTTTGGGTGTCTCAGTAATCTGTTGTCCTTTTCATATCATTAAGGTTTTTTATGAGTAATTTAATCACCCAAGCGGACGAACGGATATAATGTAACAAATCTGAGGAGTCACAGTATTGTTGGACTATTTCTAAAATCTCATTGGCACCTTAGAAAAATAAAACTAAAATAATATCTTATTCAGTTGGAATTTGGCTTTTGTTTTTTTTTATCACCAACACCATTATGCAATTCACCAAACTTATATAGTACGCGGTAGGAGCCCAATGTGATCACACAAATTGTTTGATAAGACGGACTTTACAAGACCAACCCAACAAATCCAACAAAAATACTTAATAAAATTATTAAATATACCGTATTTTTTTTATCAAATAACCAAATATTTTATATTGCTAACTGACATATATTTAAATAGGCAATTTAATGGCACGACATTTTTTTAGTAATGCCACAACAATTCAAGCCAAGTTTAAAGGCATATTAATATTCACCGTCTCACAAAAACGAGTGGCATTAGTAATGTTAAAAACGAGTGGCATTAGTAATGTTGGAGTGACATTATGCATTCCCTTTAAATATGTTTTTAATCATGATTTAAATCATGATAAAATACTAAGTTACAAACTAAATTAAAATTAAAATAATATATGAGTTTAAATTGGGCTACTCTCCTATTGAGCCTCATATGCGTTAAGATCATTCAATAAATATGAGGGTTGTTTATCAAATTTTCTTGAAATTCTCGAAACAAATGTTGGTCATCAATGGTAAATATCGATTTAAGCCAAAATTAGCCACCCGTTTTCGACTGAAGATGATACACTTACATATTGTGTATGAGATTTCTCATACACAATCAATTAGCTAGTGCCACGTGGTAATTTGTAATTAACCTCTAGTGACTAATTTAAGGGTATGTTAGTAATTTTAGATGTTGAGTTAACTTGTTACCTTACCCTAGTTAACTGCAATTATGAATTATGGAAGTTTATTAATTTATTTTTGTTTTTACATTTCGTTTACTCTTTTTTGTAATTTACTTATATCCTTTCCAAATTTATTTAGTTTATGTTATTTAATTATCTAAAATGCAAACTATTAAGTAAAATTATAATTTAGGGAATTTATGTATTTTGATTTTGTAAAGTCATAATTTATTGTTGTTTTTAATATTTCCAATTTTTTAATAATTACCATTTCTCTTATCTTTTAATATTTTCTCTTTATTTTTTTAATCATTTTTTTATTATCGTATTAGGTAGTAGATTTATTTTTAATTTTGTCAGCATTATAAATATTGCAAATATTTTTATTCTGGTAAACGTCCTATTCTAAAACATTTTGTTAGCTTAATTTTAGGAAAGATCTTTTACAATATTTAGAAAATCTTGTTTGTTAATTTTTTTTCGAGATATTTAGCAAATTAGTTATGGAAAGTTTTGTTAAGCTTAACAAAATAAAATTTTAAAATTAATAGTAATTGTAAAAAAATTGAAGTTTTGTTAAGTTTAACAAAAAAAATTGTCTAATTAAATTGCTCTTTCAAGTACGCACTTTACTCAATTATTGACAACATTTCCAATTTTACCCCTCTCATTTGCAACCTTTCTCTCATTATTATCTCCCTTCTCCTCTCAATAATTAAAAAGAATGATGGACTACCATCTACCCCACTCTGCCACTTGCTCACTCGCCAGAAAACCCCAATCCAACACCTTGTTTCCGCCGGACAAGAAATCGAGAAGCGGCAAGTCAGCACTCAGCATACTCGACTTGTTACTCTCGTCGCCGTCATTATCGCCGTCTCCGTTACAGTCTTGTTCTTCACTCATCACCAGTCCTTATACCTCCCTCTCTCCCTTTGTTTGATCATGTGTCTTGTGGCTGAATTTCAAAGGCGGCGCTAGGAAGAATTTCATGAATCTTGCGTTCATTTTGTTGGGCATATAACAAGGATGTGTGTATGACATCAGCCAATTACAATTTATAATGGGTATTTCCATAACATACTGATTGATTACATTACTAATAACATATAATTTGTCTTATTGATTGATTAGATAAAGTATACAACTATGGGTGGGTTGAGATGCCAGTTTTCGTCAGAACTTTTAGGGTAGATGGTGGTGAGGTCGTCGGATTTTTGATTGGTTGTCTGGTGGTCCGCCGCCGGATTCCGGGTCTAGTGCGTTGATAAAGAGGGTATCCATAATTAATAGGAGAGAAAATTTTGTTTGGTCAAGGGCAAGTTATGGAAATCTTATGAAAAAATGTCCACGATTAAGTAAACTGTGTCCATAAAAGAGCAATACCAAAAAAAAAAAAATCAATAAGTGAACTATAAGAAGGAAAAACGAAATCAAATAATAAATAAATAAATAAACTACTTAAATAACGGAAGTACGAGATGAAACGAAATACAGAAAAAATAAAGTAATTAATACATTCCTACAATTTACAATTATAACGAAAAAGTCAACCGTTTCCTACCATGTAAGTAACTAACTAAATGAGGCTAACAAGTTAACTCTAATATCTAAAATTATTAACCTACCCATAAACTAACTAATGAAGGTTAAATCAAATTTGACACGTGTCACGTTTTAATTGGTTGTGTATGAGAAATCTTATACACAATGTTTAAGTGTAGCCTTTTTGTTTCCGACTTAAGCCATAATGAGCATTTGTTCATTCACACAGACTTAAATATACACAATGTCTCTTGATTTATTTTTGGTGAAAATTTACTTTTTACCATTAACCTCTTTTTTCTTTTGTATTCACGAAAAAAGGCCGAGTTTATAACTATTTTTATATCTCTTCTACATAAAAAAATCACAAATTCTCATTTGTGACGGGCACTTTTCGTCACAAGCTTGTGACGGAGCTAATGTGACCATTTTTATGGAAAATGTAACCACTATATGAGTGGTAACATTTTATGGATGATTATTTTTTATCATAAAATGGTCACATTTAGTCCGTTACAAGCTTGTGACCGTCACAAGAAAGACCAACTGTAAAAAAATATCCACTACTCTTAGACTTGGTCATGTTTTAGATTGTTGTCACTTTAATTCTCCGTCCTACTACGTCTAAGAGATGTTGTCAAGTGTTCATGAAATTCGTGAGGCCGTAGGTATTGAGCTTAACTGATTCGACTTTAGGATAGTGTATAATTTTATACACCTACAATAAGAACCTATATAAAGCCAAAGATGAAACAACATTTAAATGTGTATTTTCTTAAAATTTTGAAACCAAAATGGGTTAGCTAAGTCGGCTATCTTACATTCTTACCGGATTAAATCACAATGATGAATGGAAGATACTCTCCATCAACCTTGAGAAGACCTCAAGATCGCCTTTATGTCCAAAGATACCAAGTACTTCAGGGTACAAACTTTTTTATAACCACATCAGGCTCGAGTAATGGTTGTTAATTACCGAGTGAAAATGAGACTGAAAGCGCTAAACACAGAAAAAAACTACATTTACATCTTCGGGGTAAGTACCCGTACTTACCCGAGCTCTTAGCTGAGAAGTAAGTTGCCAGTATGTTCATCGACCCTTATCCTCCTAAATTATAACTTTAAGTCAGACAAAATCATGTTTAACTTAAAAATCACAGGGAAGAGATGGATAAAAAGAACGGCATCTAACAACAGTAGGTAAAAGTTTGCAAGCTTAACTTGGCACCAAAAAAATTGCTTCATGATGCACAAATTCCTGGAAATTATGGTATACCACGGCCATGGTTCGTTTTTGGCTTTCTCAGAGATAGACAGAATGACGTAAATTGGCTCTTAAATTCGTCTGGAAGAGGGAATGCTAAGGGAGGAAGTGTACTTTGGTTATCTCGGGAGCCTCGTAAGGAATGCACCAATGCTAGCTGTTCTTGTTTCCTGTTTAAGCCTTCTAGTAGAAGGTTAAAAGCTCCAAAAGCAGCACAATTCTTGAGGATTTCTTGAGAAATACCCGGGTTTCTTGGGCTATCATGCGCCAGTGCTGATTGTTTTCGGTTCAAGCCCTCCAGGATGAAGTTAAATGCACCAAAAGTAACACAGCTCTGCAGGAGAGCCTGAGGGGCGCCTGCCACGAAAGAACGACCATGTTTCATGTACATAAACTAGATTTATATCTTTAACGGTAGCGAATTTGTGTTTTGAGATAAACAATAAAAAGCACCTATCACAAATCGGAAAGGTTAAGACATTACTGAGACATGAACGTACCTGGAATAGTTAGAGCAATGCCAGTGCAACAACCAGCTACTCCTGCATTTATGACTTCAAACAGAAGGAAAAGTGTCATATATAAGTTGCATCACTACGGGCTATCGCACATTGTAAAAGGAACATCAAACTTTAAGTTTTCTTACCATCGTCCTTGCCTCGTACCTTCTTCATAATGCACATCACCAAACTATTAACCCCAGAGAGAGCTGCAAATGTCTGTTTAACAAGAGATAAACACCACATGAAACAAAAACTACACATCTTGAAGAAGGAATCCATCAAAAGAGTTAGTCATTGGGATGACCACAGCCAATACCTTGGCGGAAGCACCTGCTTCTGCAAAAGATCCCTTAAATCCTTTCTTCTTGACCAATCCAGCACCTACAGCGTACAGGCATACAACAATAGAAACAACTTTCAGATAGTCGAAAGAACAGAACAATTTAGCATATTAGTAGATAATAGCGATTCAAGACATGTAAACTGAAAGCTTTTAATATTTCATCATATTGATAAGACACAAATTCTTGTGTAAAGTAGTTGTTCACTAAATTAGAGTAAGAGGAATGCTACGACCCTCTCCTTCCAACCTTCTCCGACCTTCTCCTCTATCATCGATTTATAATAATAGTTGTTTTCATTGCACCAAAGTCAAACAAGTGCGCAAAATAAACGTTCGTTTAAGCGTGTATTAGAGGAGAAGGTTGGAGAGAAGACCCAAAAAGAAGGTAGATAGTATTCCTCATTAGTGTAAACCACCTTACTGTTTGCACAGTAAGTCTTGCTTACAACCGTCGTAAGTTACAACGAATGGGTGGAAAGCACCATCACCCTAACCCCCCAAAAAAACGTGTTGGTTTGGACTTTGGATGGATTTATACTCCTGTTGTAAACCATTCTTGTTTGCAACAGTTATAAACAAGACTTACTGTTTGCCTACAGTAGCACCCTCCCCAAAACTTATTTTATTAACCACCTATGTATACATGTCTCTAATGGATGATTTTGCACTAGTTCCCCGTAAAACTGTTTTACACAAGACCAACTATTAATTTGCTAATCCCCGGTCCTTAGGAACAGAGTGGAGTTGTCAAGTTACGGGGCCGAACATCAAAACCATATGAATTCAGAAGTTTCCAGCCCCTCTCATCAGTCATCACACAATATAATATTCAAAATTCTCCTTGATTAATAAATGTCCCTAAAACCCTGACTATAAACCCTTGCATCGATTTTAGCATACTACACCGATATACTAATAAAACCTCTTATAATCTCCATCAGCTTACGGAAAACACACCACACCGCCTCCGCCTACTCCAAAACCGACAATGCAACTACCATCAAAAGCTCTGCACAACTATAAAACTTCCAGATACAGCAAAACTACCTCCATCCACGTCCAACAGTCGAAACTCACAAAGAATAACAACACACATAAATACTTCCACAATTCCGAATCATCGATTATATACAGAAACACTACAGGTACAGTATAAACCTAAGAAATCGAGTTAACATCGATAACACTGTTTCAAGTCTAAACTCAATAATCACACACAATAACTAACTTAAACTTCATATCAAACCGATTTGTACTTCAAATTAAACGTAATTAACACAATTAATCAATCAAAATAGGGAAAAATTCAGTAAATTTCCGTCGATTAGTACAACAACTAAACCTCAAACATCTCATAATAACTAACAATCATTTAATCACTAATAATGAAGTAAAACAACTGAATAATCATGAAATAGTAAAAGATTTTCAAAAAAATAATAGAAATAGAAATTGAACCATATCCGAAGAGAGAGCCGGTGAAAGCGCCGGCCGCGGTATCGCCGGCGAATCGAAGGAGACAGACGAGAGGAGCATTGTTGCTTAAGTTAGCAATGGCGTTCGATGAAGAACTAGGGTTAGGGTTTTCATCGACTTCGAAATCGATGTCGTCATTGTCAATATTTGGGGATTCCGACATGTTTTCTTTCTCTCTCTTGTATTTCGTTGTCACTGGTTTATTCAGTATATCTCCTCGTAAGTCGTAAGTACTAAGTAGCACTAGCACCTGGCCGACCTGGATATATAAAATCCGAATTAGGATCGTCTCTATTTCATTCACTTTTGTTTCTCAATTAGTTTTGCTGAACACGGGTCACATTTCGTTATAAGCTGATGACGAGGTAAATGTGGTCATTTAAGACGAAATGTAACTAGCAGGATTTTCTAAGCTATAACATTTGTCGTTTAAAATGGTGATATTTGGGCCGTTTTCAACTTGAGACGAAAAGTGTCTATTATCATTTTCTTTTCAATTATTTAATTAAAATTATCGCCTTCGAGTTCAACTCATCAACTAATTAAGCCGCTAGATTATTCCAAACGGGACCGCTAAAAAAATGAAAGAAAATTAGAAATGAAGATGAATTTAATTGTAAAAATCTTAGGCTTCGTGGACATAAATCGAGTTGTTTTCCTCGCTATTAGGCAATTTTAGTGGCTTATTATGACCTTTTAATAGGTTAATGAACATTTTTCTATTTCTCGGCTCATTTTCCGAACTAGTATCTAAAAGGACGAATTAAACGATTTACGGTAGATAGTAAGTGAATTCTCCCTACAATAATTTGAAAGTGGCATTATTTGTAGCATAACACACCCACCATTAATGTAAGAAACATTCAATAAAAATCAAAGAATGACAAACTTTAATATTTGAAATACACACCCTAAACACTACATAAAATTCAACATGGGTTTGCTTACAAGGTAATTTCAGACAAGACCCAAGTAGGATCAAACAAATTCTGCTAAACATCCCAAATGCACATCAAGAGAAGTACTATAATTTTCGAAACGAAAATTAGTAGTGATCATGTTGATAAATGTCTCCAAATTCAGATTTCCAAGCTTCATCATCATGTGGGGTGATGTAAGTGCTGGTAGGAAGAGGCTCGTCGTCGAAATGAACAGGCCTTCTTAATGCAGATTCTGGCAGTTTACTCTCAGCCATGTACTGTTTCATGGTTGTCATTTCCATCTTGTGTTTGTTCTTCACTTTCTCCAGTTGCTTCCTCAGTTTCTCGTTCTCCTGCTGAAGCTCTATCATATTCGACTGCACAAAACCATGAAAACGAGAGCATTCAGTTTCAAAATTGTTGTCTTCTTTCTAATAAACGCGACAACTAATAAGTTTTTGTACAAAAATGTGTAGAAAGTTACCTCAGCAAATGAAGCAGTATCCTCCGCTTCTTTGAGCCGAACTAGAAGTTCCCCGGCAGTATGAACAGCTTCAGCAGTTTCCCTTAGCTGGAGTCTAAGGCTCTTATTCACCTTTCTCAAATGCTCTCGTTCCCTCTTCTCCTCTGCCCTAATTGTCGTAAGTTCTGAAGCAAAAGCCTTAGCATACCGAGCACCACTGCCTTTAGCACCAGCCTTTGAAGCCGCTCTTTTAACATCATTAATGGTTTCCATTACCCTTTTGTGACTTTCAGACAAATGGTTGTACTTCTCCTGTAACTCGACATAGTGTTCAACAAACCGCGCATGACCAAGCACTGCCCTGTTAAGGGCATCATCCAATTCCTCAGTGTACTTTTTCTCTTGTTTTAATTCATTCTCGACATTCTCAGCATGCTTTCGATGGGATTCAATGTCGATTCTTAGCTCGTCAGTCAGGTTAATCCACTCACTCTCCATCTCAGTCCACCTCTCTCGTTCCTTCTCCATCTCTTCAGCATTGTTGAATTGGGAACTCATGCTTTTACGTATTTGCATCGAACGTGACAGCAATGACGTTCTTAGCTTGTCTATGGACTTGTTTGGAGCTGATGCTGAATCAGTGTAAGCTTGTAATTTGTTTTTCAAGAACTGGATTTCCGTGAGAAGTTCTTCCTTTTCTCTCACGTCGAAGGATTCATTCTCGCTCTTGTGGTTCTCCTCGATGGCACATGTCTCCTTTATAATTTCAGGTTCCATTGTCTTTCCATTATCACAGCCCTTCAAGTACACAAAAATATGCAGAAAGGGAAATCAGAGAGTTTGAAACCTTTCACTTAGCTTCCTTTACACAGAAAAAAACGTTGACAAGAGAATGGCGGTACAACTTACCTTCTCTTCAATTGCTTGGCTTTCTCGGGAAGTAAGGTCGCTCTTGTTTTCAGTTTTCAGTTGCTCCACCTGCAGAGTTTTATAAGTTCAGCCCTGAAGAGACTTCCTAATTGAATTTGACGAAATTACAGAAGAAAACATGCATTACCAATTGATTGAGCTCCTCGATTTTAGCAGATTGTTCACTACAAACTTTCTCAAGCGCCTTTACCTTGTCCTTGCTTTCAGCGGCATCTTCTCCTTCCACCTGAAGAATAATGAGCTTCAGTTAATTTAGACATTTGAAAAAAAAAAAAGAATGAAAGAAGAAAGAAAGTTACAGTCAAATTAGGGTGTACCTCTCCCTTTTGGCGGCAAGATACACATATAAATGAGGAAGGTGACAACGTTTGAACAGAAGCATTGATTCTGTCAGCAGCTGGAGACGGTTTCAACATTAAGTGTTCGAAGGAGAAAGCAACGGAGTCCCTAATTGATGGCGAATTTTGTTGATGAGAATCAATGACGTCTAGGCCCCTCTTAAGACTAGCAGCTAAAGATTCAGGAGGTCCTGAGAAAAACTTGCTTGACCTTAATGAGGATCTCACTGGTTCATTCTCACTAACTGATCTTAACGACACAGTTGAAAGAGATTTTGTATCCTCAATGATGATGCTTTTTCTTTGAAAATTCCTGATTTTTGGAGACTCGGACAAGGGTGGCTCTTGAAAAGCCTTGGAAATACTATTTCTGGAAGAGGAATCAGGAGCCTCAGTAGAATCAATTTCAACTGAGTCATGTAAACAGTTGATTTCATGTTCACTTGTGAAGAAACTGTCGGAACTTCCTCGTACTGATGCAAAAGCCATGCTATCGCTATCGCAAGATGCGTGTAATTTGTCTAGATGTTTACACAGTTCTCTAATATCCGTTTCATCAGCATGGATGTCTTCTTCGATATCATTGGTTATGGAGGGTAGCACCAAGGACCGATTAAGGCTGATTCTCAATTGGTTCACACTTTCACGTATACTTTTCCCGGTAAATTGTCTATCCACAGGCCCAGCTGATTTAACATTCAGTTTTGCTCTAATAAGTTCATCCTGGAAATAAAATATTCATCAGTTTACCATATTGAATGCGAAGACCAGTCGCTCAAGAGTAGGGGTTTGTTTAGAAAGGAGCCTTTGTGTTCTTCTTTAAAAATGTTCTCCGTCCTTTCCCTCCAAATCTCTCTATCCAAACAAAAGAAATGCGGGAAACAAATGAAGGTATGTACCTTCAACTGACGGATCTGATCTGTAAGATCATCCATGTCCTCTTCGGTTATCTCATTGATGACTGGCTTGTTTTGAATGGAACTAATCCTTTGTCCAAATCTCAGTGTGCTAAGAGTCTCAACATAATTTCTGCATTTTAAAACATGAAGATTAGCAACAGCAACAACACAGTGATAATTTATGTTCGACACAAGGGTACTAATACTTTAAGAGAAAGTCTCATGAAAAAATGAAGGAAAAGTACTTGATATCTGGAGATATATTGCAGATGACAGCAAGTTTGGCATTTCCACCGAGTGATTGTTGAAGTAAATGTGTCAAAGAAGAATCTGTATACATGCGATCGTCAGGTTGAGTTCCTGCTGCCAAAATATTGACCAAGTGTCTGCAAAAAAAATGGATTTTCAAGTGTTACAGGCAAGAACTCATAATCAGAAAGTGTAGACTAGCTAAAGTGTAACCCTGAACAACCGACAGCAGAAATACAGAAGCACTGCAAATTTTCATGGGGTCTCATGAATAATGTTATTACCAGACAGCTGAGAGCAACACCAAGAACTAATGCATTGAAACAAGGTTAAATGTTCGCACATTATTTCTTCAAACCCAAGTTCATGGTAGCAACTCTATACCGCGACACTGTATCAGGCCCATTTGCAAAAGTTATGGAACAAAGTTTGTGTCAGAGATTTAATAGCACGCTTATGATGCATTAGTTTGTATCAGAAGTAGTTTTTAGCAAAACTCTAAGGTTTGATAGCATCTGCACGGGGTGAACAAGTATAGAATGTAGTACTACTTTGTGGGAAATCAGTGTGGATTTCATATCGTCATACCCAAGGTGTGATAAAGAGCCGTTAAGTTCTTTACGTTCCCTTTCAAATTCTTTTCCAGCATCAGCTTGTTTATTTCTTCCAAGTCCAGCGAGATCTACAAGGCTGATTCGACTAGTTTTTGAACTGCTGAAGTTATTTGCTGGAGTTTCCTGTACCATAATGAGAAATATTTAGTAACAGCACATGAAACTAAAACGACGACTATACATGATAGGAGTATAGAAATGTCATCGGTCTAGTCCCTTTGCAAAACCAAAGGCTGACTAAAATCAGAAAAATACCTTGCACCAGGACTCAATCACACAGGTAAATATAATATGGGATCTAGAACTCTTAGAGTTTATGCTCGTGGCACCAACTTTTCGACTGGAAAGACCCTGCATAATGAACACAGATATTGAACATGAGAAAATTTGACTCATCAAAGAGCATAAGAACATACATGTGTACATGTCTTTCGTCGATAAGTACCTTGATTAGAATTTGGGTAACGTCATCATAGCTAGTTACATACTCCTCAGTCAAATTCTCAATGTAAAAACCATTCTTGGCATCATCCTTTATCTGAAACAGATAGGATGCTTCTCAGATACTATTAAAAGTAGTAAGAACAACAAACATAACCGTGAAGGCAAAACTATGTGAACATACCTGAAGGTTTCGCTGGGTGGGATCAAGTAAATCCCCGATTTGTCCATTATATATCTGTTTAGAATAATCATATGAAGAATTTGTCAGATACACTTTATTGACATTTTGAAACAGAAATTTAATTCCTGCCTTTTGTTTCGATCTAACCACATCCATATGAGTGAAGTAAAGAAAGACAAAAAAGAATCACCTCAAGAAAGGAGCAACGACACTGGTAGTTTATCTGTTTGTCACCTGCGCCCGCCTTTTCCTGTAAGTAGACATCAATACATGTTCAGCTATGGCAAAAGACCTGGCAATACTAACACTTAACAGCACACTTGAGTAATAAGGCTTACTTTTTCAATCTCACGGAACAACATTTGAAACATCCGTGGGACGATTCCTTGCTGTGTACTAGGAGACTGACCCTCAACCATGGCGCCTGGCGGACCCCACATTGTATAGGTCTTGCCACTTCCAGTCTACATCAGTTAAAACACAATTTTGAGAACCAACAAAGTAGAATCATACACCCACACAAAAGAGAAATAGATGATATTGGTTCTGTAAGTACCTGTCCATAAGACAATACTGAAGCATTGTATCCAGCCAATGCATCTTTCACCAACGGCAACCCGACTAAATCGAAAACATCTTCCTGTTGTACCCGAAAATACGTAAATTTAAGGTCTAGCCAATGTTAAACATATTCATATTCAGATATTCTACCAATATTTATTAGATTTCCCTAAATCTATACCTTCCTAAATAAACACAACAAACTAAATCTAAACAACAACAATTTAACCCAATGCCTAAAGTGCTTCCGCAAATTGTAGAGTAAGCTGTGTTAGCAATACAAAGAGGTGGTTTTAAATGACTTTGATATAATACCAAACATATAAAAAAACGCGCAATCTATGTTATATTTATTAGATTTCCATGCTATACATTCCTAAATAAACACACTCAACTCAATTGAAACAACAACAATTTACCCCAATGCCTAAAGGGCTTCCGCACATTCTATGGTTACCCATGTTAGCAATACAAAGAGGCGGCCCCTAAATGACCTTCATTTAATACCAAATATATAAAAATTGCGCAATCTATGTTATAATTATAAGATTTCCCTGATTCTGTACAACTTACCCCAATGCCTAAAGGGCTTCCAGAAATTGTAGAGTAAGCTGTGTTACTGTGTTAGCAATACAAAGAGGCGATTTCTAAATGACCGTCATTTAATACCAAACATATAAATAAATCGCGCAATCTATGTTATATTAATAAGATTTCCCTGAATCTATACATTTCTAAATAAACACACTAAACTCAACATAAAACTGAAGGATTCAAACCACTAACCTGTTTAGAATTCGGATCAAGAACCGAGTCGAACTTAAACTCCCGGTCCCCAACCTTCAAACAATCACCGCTAACCTTCTTAATCGACGGATCGCCTAACTTCTCATTAACAGTCTTGGGTCTAATTCTCACCACAACCTTCAAGAAAAACAAAAACCCATTTCATAAAAACAAGAAAATATTAGAACTTTGAAACAAAGATCAAATTTTGAGATCATATAACTACATTACCTTAACTGGTGGATTAACACTAGGGTTAGATTTAGTAAAATCAATGGCATTTTGGGAAATTGAGAGCTTTGATGGGGATAATTTAGGGGAATTTTTAAAGGGAAATTGGGATTCATTAAGTTGAATATTGGGATCAATTGGTGGAGAGTTTTCGTCAGCCGCGACAACGAATGATTGAGATTTGGAAGCCATTGATGAGGGTTTAGTTGTTGATGATGTTAAAGACTTAGATTTGTTGAGTAGTTTTCGAATCGAAACCGTGTTCATTGTTTCTTTTAGGGATTATGAGAGAAATTGGAGGATTTAATTGTTGGGTTTTGAAGATGATTTAGGGAAGAAGAAGTTAAGTAATTCAAATTTTTTGGAAGTAATAGTAAGAAGAATGATGACCGTTAAAGAAAATTGGTTGTTTTATGTGTGTGTGAGTTGTTCAAGAGTTCCGTTGGTGGTAAAGTAGTGAGGTGTTAGTGTTCATATTTTTGAATTTGGGTGTTGAATGACTCATTTGCCCTTTGAGGAGCCATTTTAGTTGTTTTTCAAAATTTCTAGATACTTTTTTGTTTGGGATTTTTTAAAATTTTATTATGAGCGATGATGTTATTACTTATTAGTACTATGCCAATTTTCGTATTTGGTGTTATCAGCTCGTCTCACTGAAAACGGGCATTATTCGTCAAACCGTCACAAGCTGAACGGATAATATATACCCCTCTTACAATATGCAAGTGAGGGGCTTTATTTGACCTCCCCACTTGCCTATTGTGAGAGCGCACTATCTGTCTTCCGGTTGTGACTTGTGACGCATAGTATCCGTCATCATTGAGAATTTGAGTAGTGTTGTTACAATGTTACATACTCCATAATTATTAATGATTTTCAAAATAATACTCCGTATATGTTTTCCGTGTTATATGAGATATACAAACAAGAATAATTATGGTGGTAGTTTGTTGCATAAGATAAACTTCCTCCGTTCCGAATTTCAGTTATTATGCTTATTCATTTATTTATCTTTCTATTTTGGCAATATTTTATAGGGCGGCTTGATAATTTAAAGGTTTTTTTTACCACTTATCAAGTTGTCATTCAATAACAATATTTTTATAGGGTTCCCTTCACACTCCTTGATTATTATGGCAAAATTAAAGGTATACAAAAGACCACAATTGAGGGAGTATAAGATAAGTTGAAGATATACTAACAAGAAAAATTATGGTGGTAGTTTGTGGTATATAAACTTCCTCCGTCGGTCATTTGTTTACCTATTTCATATTATTTTGTCTCATTTGTACTAAAAAAAATTATTATTCTGTCTAATTCATTTGTTTAATTACTAGTATAGATCCCGTGCAAATGCGCGGTTTTTTAGATGGTAATATTAGAGAATGTAACAATAACACCACGCGTATAACTCCATTTAAACTCTAATTATAAAATTATTATTAGTAATGTTATTATTAGTAATATTTTATATTAAGGGGTATAAAAGAGAAGGTTCATCAACACTTTTACTTCAAATAAGAGTGTCGGTTTTATTGAAACACTATATTGTTAACTTTATTTTGAAAAATATTGTTTTCACATCATTATGTTCACTAAAGGCGCAATATAAACGTGAAGTAATGACTTGGTAATACAATTACATAAGATATGTGTTGTAATAATAAATATACTTTTGCACGGTATATGTAGATTCTTATTTTGTAAGTTGTATATTATTTATAAATATTCAACTGATTTTTCGCATTTTGCATCGTTGTATATTGATTTGTGAAAAAAAAAATTAAATCGAGAAAGTAAAAAGAATGTTGACTATGTTATGAAATGTGTATTTTAGTTTTTTTTCTGTAACAAATGATATTATTTTTATGATTTTTTCTCAAATTATATTCACCGGAAGTTTTTTTTTGTCTTGAAACTAATAATAATAGTGTAGAGTGTTTATAACTATTTATAATGGTTTGCAATCAATTTGTATGAATTGATATATAATAGGCATTTATTACCAATAGTATAATTTCCTTATTTAAATCTAGCATTTTGGAGGGAAAATTTCAAGGAGGTTTAATCTTTTAGTATAAGGGAGTCTTTTTATTTTGACAATTTTTTTTATAAATCAATTTGATAATCAAGAAGTTTTTTTGTCCACTTGTCAAGTTGTCATTCAATAACAACATTTTTATATGGTCTCTTCACACTCGATTAATATGGCAAAATCTATAAATATAATAAAAAGGCGAGATAACTGACCACATTGCACCATTGCCTATTGTATGTGTGTTTTAAAAAGCCACATCAACTTCATTTTATAAAAAAAAGATAAAATTCAAGGAATTGGTAGCATTGAATACAAGTCAAATCAACAAGCATTAAAATGTATTTTTCTAATTTTAAAGCAAATTAAACAACAATTATATATGAGACTAAATTTTACTATTTAGATTTTTTTGTTAGAACAAGTTATACAAGACAAATAAAAATCACGTCACATTATTCTAATTTTTAGTCCTTTGAAAATGTTATATACCCCTCAATACAATATATTGGATACATAAAGAGACCATAAAACTAATGTAAATTATTTGTTCATATAATGTGCCTCAAATATTTTATATAGTAGCAAAATTAATAAATCCTACTATAAAGATAATAGTATACTCCAAAGGAACTCATCTAAACCACGATATCCTAAAAAACTGTCTTGTGATGATAATAAATAAATAGATAAAATAAAGCAAAAAAAAATCACATGCTACGATGATAAACTTATTGATGTGAGATAGCAAGAAAATGATAAACTAGAGAAAATTAAATTATAAGTTATTTTTCTTAACACTTATACAGAAAAGTACTACGTCACAACCAACCCGCCCACCCTCTCTCAGCACACCACCAACCCATCTACCCGGGTGGGCAGCCCATCACCAAACCGATATGCCTCTTTCAACAAACTGCACACCACCAACTCATATTGCACACCCACCTCGCCCATAAACCACAATTCCTAGCAACACGACCTTTACGCTGGATTCTGACACACCTACCGATGGATAAAGCAAACCCTACAAAATTCCAAACACTAAAAAAACGAAGAAAAAAAAACACTGAAAAATTGAAAAGAATAACAAGTTTATTTTGATCAGTAATTTTCAATTAATAAACGAATCAATACATGTTATACAATTAAATTTGACTACATAATTGAAGAAAATCAAGAAATTTGATAGATAATATTAATTTCAATGTCATTAGCTTTAGTGTGCCATATAAATACATTATGTTAGTTGATGTGAATATTATTTCGGAACATTCTCAAATTTATATCGTGGGAGGTCTTAAAACTGTGACACGAGAACTATTAAAACAACCACATGTTTCATACTGTATTATTTTATGTAAGAAACATTGGTCAATGTTAAAACTAAATAATCTACAGACGTATCGACTGTTCAATTGGCATGATTAATTTTGTATGCCAATTTCCAAAATTCATTGAAAAAGTTCTAAGTTACACTAATACATATAGTTACATGCTTACCCCTATAATATTTTAATTTAAGTGAAATCGGATGATAAGATGTAATATAAGGTACAAAAATGACAAGATGTCAACATGTCGTCCCATACTAATGAGGTTACATTCACGCGTTAGTTTACACAGCTAACCTCAAGCGCACCTGTGATTTTCACGGGTAAAACAAAACTAGTTAAAGGTATACAAAAGACCATAATGGAGGGAGTATAAGGTAAGTTGTGGGGATCATGCATAACAACAAACTTAGCTATTGATCAATACCCAGATTAGCTAGCGGGTGAGATCACTTTAAGATGACACCGAAATAGACCAAACTATCGGAGCACGACAATATTCAATATCGAATATCAAAATTTATGCGGACTAAAGACTAGAGATAAGTATTGGTCTTCGAGGTAGCATATATCAAATAGACAATAAAGAAATGACTTTTAATTAAATACATCAAGTTTTAAGTGATTACAACTGAATAATCGAAATCTTAAAGTAATACAATTGAGAAAAATCCAAACAATGAAATCCAAAAGAATTGTCTCGACAACTAGACTCGGCGGAAGCTAATCGACTCATCATCCAGCAGGCGATCCCGACAAACCCCAAGCATGCTCAACGGATAACCTGCTAAACTCATGGTCACTATTCCCCAATGGATCACAACAGTTTTAGAAAACAACACGGGGTCAGTACAATTATACATTAATCACAAGTAGTCGGGTTTCCATCGCAACAGGATACCCAACCCTGTCGATGCTAGACCGCAGCATTGGACATCAAACTTCCCGCTCATCGCAACGAGCGTAACCCGACTTCTTAATATGCACATCCTCCTTGTGACAGGAGTCACAAGAGGCGGGCGAGACCTGGGGGTGGAACCATCTCCCGAACATGGTCCACAATATCACCATCATACCACTATCACAATCATCATAGTCATCATCATCGTAATCAACATCATTGTAACCCGAAAAGTACCCAATTTTTCTAGTAAAAATATTTACTAACACTTTTCAGCAGACTTAAGGTTTTAAAATTCCGCGTCGTATTTTGAAATTCCGCGTTCGTATTTGGAATTTCTGAGAGATTTCATGAAAAGACCGTTTTTAGTCATCGTTGACTTTTCTTGACTTTTAAGTCGTCTTTGACTTTTTCTTGACTTTTTAAAAGTCGTCATTGACTTTTCTTGACTTTTAAGTCGTCATTTACTTTTCTTGACTTTTAAGTCATCATTGACTTTTCTTGACTTTTTAGTCAACTTTGACTTTCGTTGACTTTTCCCGACTCGCCTCGTAATTTTAAAGACCGAAATTATATTTGAAAAAAAATAAATTTAATTTATTTTTATTAAGATTTATCGGAATTTATCGTAATTTAATATAATTATTTTGAATTTATTCTGAATTTAAAGAATAACTTTTGCGGTTTTAACCGAACGTCATTTAACTATTCCCGGGTCAACTTAAGTCCCGAAACCCGACTTTGACATGAGTCACACGCGCCATGTCACTTTTTTTCCACTCATATTAGATCTTTTAATTAATATGATTAAACTAATAAAAATATCTAAGATATTTGTAACTTTATCGGTCTGTCAATTTAAACTCCGCAAATCGCTTAAAAACAGACCCGATTTCTCACCATTTCACACGTCTCCTTTGTCCTCTCTTTCACCTTGATATTTTCCTTTCTTTTCATTATAATAACATAATATCTTGATATTTAGTTCAATTAACTTAATCGCTAATTATATTTAATCGATTACCGTAATATAATTATTAAACGCGAGTCAATTCCGTAACAACAATTTCAAAATCCGACTTCCTAATTCCTCTATATTTACACGGCCCTCACTCACCACATACTCACTAACAACTTTTCATTTTACAATAAATCAAATTAAGATCAAATTAATCGTTCTTCATCGTTCTTCATTCGTTCTTCGTCGTTCTTCATTTGTTCTTCGTCGTTCTTGAGCAAAATCATCATAAAACCTTCATTTCTTAATTAAATCCGTCCTAACGTATATTTCTAGAATCTCCTCTTCGCTCTCCATCTTCAAGTACGGTTTATTTTCAATTCCGGCAAAATCGTTTTCAACACTTTAATTATGGAAAATCAAGTTTTTAATTCTAATAATGTTTTCTTGTCATTTCTTATAGTGGAAGATTTTGAAGACGAGTTTGGTGACTCGTATATATTAGGGGAAGATTAGAAGACGGGTTTCTTAGTTTATACTTCTTATTTTGGTGCTAATTGATTTTGCTAGCTAAGGTAACGATTCCGAGTTACTCGACGATTTAATGTTACATAGCTTTAGTTTCTTTGGTTTTTGTTTAGTGTTCTTGACATATTTGATGATGGTTCATAATCATGATTTTTGTATGCATGATGGATGAATTGGATGTTTAAAATGGATGTTGTTAATTAAAACATGTTAGAATTAATTTGGAATTTGTTGGTGTTTGAACCGTGAGAAAGGGCTGGAAAAATCAGCCAAAACCGGACCCAAACCAGGCCGGTTCAGGCCGGTTCAGGCCCGGTCCAGACCGGTCTGGGTGGGCCATGGTGGGTCCGGGTTTTGGTCTTTGGGTTGTGTCGATGTTTGATTGTTATGTTGTTGTTTTGACGGGTTTTAAATATGTTAAAGCATGCGGGAAATATAAAGAAACGGTTTTGAAAGTGTCGACCCAAATCAGGCCCAACCAGGCCCGTGGGCCCAGTTCAGGTCCATGAAGTGTCACGGCCCAAAATCAGCCCGTGGGTCCCACTTTGGGACTTGTGACGGTTTTTGAGTTAAATGTTATTTTATCGTGTTTTGTAATTTTTAGCAAGTGGGAAATTTTAGTAAGTAAACTATTTAATTAAAAGCTTTTCATTATATTATTATTTCTCACATGTTAGAAATCATAATACGAGATTTTAGTTTAATTTGATATCATGTAAGTCAAGCGGGTTTTGGGTAAGAAGTAATAAATTCACATGTTAGAAATAGAATGAAGTAACATGAAATGAATGTGATATTCTTATGTTCAAGCCTCAATGGCTAAGACTCTGTTTCTAGCCGGTTTGGCCAAACGGGTTTGGTCAAACTAAGATCTAGTCAGCCCCGTTTTGACTGATGACCCGTCGCGGGACTCGGGTCGGGGATTTGTCTTCAGGTAAGGTTTTATCTTAATGAATGAATGAATAAGCCTTAGTAGATATGAGGAGATATGATATTTGAATATGATTGGTATGCAATTAGTCACATGATGGATGTTTTTCCCGTGACTGTTTAAAATTATATGGTTGGTTGTTCGTGTGGGACTAAGTACCATAGAGAATTATGGGATATGGCGTATGGGACCATTCTAATCTCAAAATGAGTATCATTGGACCATGACATGATAGGCTGCCGTACTATCTTTAACGAGTATATAGTTCATGGTTAATAGCTTTTGTGTCACGGCCTGGGGGGTTTATATCCAAGTCGGGGTATGGCTGCCATTGTTTCCACTTTGGGAAAATGGAGCCAGTTTAAGTACTAGCCAACCCCTTTGATGGATCTTCTTAGGGTGTACTCATGTGATTGTATCATGGGTCTTGGATGCGATGGATCTTCGCATTTCTCTGGGTCTGCGCAGTCTAGGTTTAGGGTTGAGTCGTATCTTGGACATGTTTCCGAGAGGAACCTCTGAGCTAAGATATGTGCTTTGGATCTGGGCCATGTTATTAGTGTAACCGCTGAGCCTAGATGTGTGCTTGGTATTTGGGCCATGTTACCGGAGTGACCGATGAGCCTAAATATTTAAGTATATCCTACCTCGTGGTATAGACTCGAGTTACAGAAGTCTTCTATTGACTGTCCTAAGAACTTATGCCTGTTTGTAGAAGTATTGGTCTTTCATGTTTGATGATTCTATGAGTTTTAGAAGGTGAGATGCAAGCCGGCTAAGATTGATAGAGTTTGGATTACCGATTGTTACCTGATTCACATGATTACGTGTTGATTAGGGTTTGAGTGTATCACGGCCATGTTTATGAGAGGAACCTCTGAGCTAGCATACCAGCTTCCCTACCTCGAGTTATAGTTTATTATCGGTTTCACATGATAGCTTTCACATGCTAGGTTATTTGTTAGTTATCTGTTTCATAACATGAAAAGCATATCATATATGTTTAAGTTTTGTATTTTCCATATACATTGATTTTATGTTATTCATGTTTCATTAAACTCGACATTTCGTGGCTGGGAGAACTCGGAGTTACTCCCCACTGACTGTGGCTTCCGTGTTTAGATTTAATGCGGTCGAACAGGTGGTGAATGCATATTTGGGGTACATTGACGAGCTAGCGAGCGAAGTATTTACCTTGGACCTATATTCGGTTCTTAGATTGTATATTATTATCTACTCTTTTCATTCCGTATTTATACGGGAGATATGTCTCCCGTCTTGTATATTTCTTTTGTATAATATTATTTCGTTTTGTAATGACCTTTTTATTTCGGACACCTTCAGTATGTATTTAAATTATCTTTTTTCTTTCCGCAAATTTGAGGGTGTCACAGTTGGTATCAGAGCTATTTTGCTCCCGACGCACGTTTGTGTACCCTTGTATAAATAATTTGACCTTAATAAATAATAAACTTGTGAGATAGAAGGGTAAGAGGGGTAGATTAGGATCTATGTTGTAGTCTCTTTGTTCTTGCTAAATGATAAGTACTAATCTGTGTTTTTCTTTTGCAAGATGCCTCCGAGAATTGACAACACGATCTTAGCAGCTCTTACTGTTATTATTCAAAATCAGCAAAATCCTATTCCTAATCATCTTCCCGACCGTGAGAGACACGGGAGTTTTACGTGGGTTGCTTCACAACTATCTAGGAGCCAAGCCAAAACCTATGATGGTGAAGGGGATCCCGTCAAACTTTCTGAATGGATGCGAGAAATGGAGAAGAACTTTTCTCTTTATGATGTTCTTGAAGCGGATAAAGTCCGTCTTGCTTCCCACTTCTTAGTGAAGGAAGCTGATCAGTGGTGGTCACTTACTGGCCCTACTTCTAAGTTAGAATTAGATTTTGGGTGGACTCGTTTCCGTGAACTATTGGAGGCGAGGTTCTACCCGGATGAATTGAGACAGCAGAAACTGAAAGAATTCATGGACTTCAAACAAGGAGTTCTCTCAGTTCAGAAGTTCACAACCAAGTTCAACGAGTTGGCTCATTATGCAACTCGGCTTATTTCAAGGGAGGAAGACAAGGCCTTCTTTTACCTAGGAAAGCTTTCTCCTGAGGTGAAGGGCAAGATCAGTAGGGGTGCTACTTCCTTTGTCTCTATTTACAATGATGCCATATGGGCAGAGAGTTCTATTCGGGAGATTGCCGACGAGGCTCGTTCCTCGTATGTTGCTCCTAATTCTTATGGCAAAAGACCATTATTTCCTTTATCTCGACCTTCCTTTCCTCCCTCTTTTCCAAACAAGAGGAGAAACTTTCAGAGTGGACAAGCAAATCAGAGAAACCGTCCATTCGTTCCGAGCAACAACAACGATCTTAAGGGTCGTATTTGTTGTAGGTGCGAGATGCTTAGGCATCCCGGTATGGGCTGTTTCAACAAGCCAATTGTATGCTATGGCTGTCAGAAACCGGGACACAAAGCTAATGTATGTCCTTATAGGAAGAAGATAGCTTCTACACCAGCTATTTCTGGGAGACCGAGGGGTCGAATTTTCATCGTGAGCCGCGCTGAGGCCGATGCTCACCCAGACATTGTAACTGGTATGTTTTCAATTTAAGAAATACCGTGTTTAATTTATACGGGAACTTCTTTGTTCTTTAGTTCAATGAGACTATCCGATAAATTACCTCTCAAAGCTTCAGTTGGAGAAAGTACTCCTATATCTTTACAGTCCGGAGATGTGTTTTCATGCTCTTATCTTCATTCGGACATTCCTATATCAATAAACGGATCTACTTTTCCGGCTAATATCTTTCTTTCTTCCCTCTTTCTATTCGATTTATTCTTTCGAATATTCCGTTCCTTCTATCGAGTATCATCTCTTATAGATAAATTATTAGAAGCTTTAGTTAGAAATTTTAAGCGTAAATAGTAGAGTTATTACCTTTACTATAAAATTTTTGAACTAAAAGTTTGGGAGATGTTTTATGATTTCAAGTATTTTACCGTCAAGGAGTGTTGAGACTCGTTATTGGAGACGTTCGATAACTAGTTTTCTCATTTATTGATGCGAAAATGTATTTTTTTGAGTCTTTGATTTGGGACGTTGATGTTCTTAACTATAGACGAGAATCTTCCGCCCCATTGATAAGACCCTATATTTTTATTACAAGTATATTTTAACAGTTTTGAAATAGACCTACATATATGTTACGTTCCTTCTTCTAAGTTTCGAGGACGAAACTTTTTAAAAGGAGGGGTGATTGTAACAACCCGAAAAGTACCCAAGTTTTCTAGTAAAAATATTTACTAACACTTTTACCCCAAACGCAAACCTTAAGGCGACTTTGGTCACCACCACACGCAGAAAATTTTGTTCCAGTCTTGCACCCACGTGGATTTTGAAATTCCGCGTTCGGATTTGGAATTTCTGAGAGATTTCATGAAAAGACCGTTTTTAGTCATCTTTGACTTTTCTTGACTTTTAAGTCGTCTTTGACTTTTTCTTGACTTTTTAAAAAGGAGTCATTGACTTTTCTTGACTTTTAAGTCGCATTTACTTTTCTTGACTTTTAAGTCATCATTGACTTTTCTTGACTTTTTAGTCAACTTTGACTTTCGTTGACTTTTCCCGACTCGCCTCGTAATTTTAAAGACCGAAATTATATTTGAAAAATAATAAATTTAATTTATTTTTATTAAGATTTATCGGACTTTATCGTAATTTAATATAATTATTTTGAATTTATTCTGAATTTAAAGAATAACTTTTACGGTTTTAACCGAACGTCATTTAACTATTCCCGGGTCAACTTAAGTCCCGAAACCCGACTTTGACATGAGTCACACGCGCCATGTCACTTTTTTTCCACTCATATTAGATCTTTTAATTAATCTGATTAAACTAATAAAAATATCTAAGATATTTGTAACTTTATCGGTCTGTCAATTTAAACTCCGCAAATCGCTTAAAAACAGACCCGATTTCTCACCATTTCACACGTCTCCTTTGTCCTCTCTTTCACCTTGATATTTTCCTTTCTTTTCATTATAATAACATAATATCTTGATATTTAGTTCCATTAACTTAATCGCTAATTATATTTAATCGATTACCGTAATATAATTATTAAACGCGAGTCAATTCCGTAACAACAATTTCAAAATCCGACTTCCTAATTCCTCTATATTTACACGGCCCTCACTCACCACATACTCACTAACAACTTTTCATTTTACAATAAATCAAATTAAGATCAAATTCATCGTTCTTCATCGTTCTTCATTTGTTCTTGAGCGTTCTTCATCCGTTCTTCGTCGTTCTTGAGCAAAATCATCATAAAACCTTCATTTCTTAATTAAATCCGTCCTAACTTATATTTCTAGAACCTCCTCTTCGCTCTCCATCTTCAAGTACGGTTTTATTTCAAATCCGACAAAATCGTTTTCAACAGTTAATTATGGAAAATCAAGTTTAAGTTCTAATAATGTTTTTCTTGTCATTTCTTATAGGGGAAGATGTTGAAGACGAGTTTGGTGACTCGTATATTTTAGGAGAAGATTAGAAGACGAGTTTCTTATTTTCTTAGTTCTTATTATTTTGGTGCTACTTGATTTTAGCTAGCTAAGGTAACGATTCCGAGTTACTCGACGAATAATGTTACATACCTTTAGTTAGTGTTTATGATTTACGGTTTTTAATTAGTAACATGATAAGTAATCGTTTTTATCTTGTGGTATGAATTTATAAACATGTTGGTGTTCTTGACATATATTTATGATTTCTTCATAATCATGATTTTAATATGCATGATGGTTGAATTGGATGTTAAAATGGTTGTTGATTAATTAAAACATGTTGGAAATAAATTTGTGTTTGTTGTTGTGGGAACCGGTTTTGGGGCTGTTTAGGGGGGCGGTTTAGGGGCTGTGAACCGGACCAAACCAGCCGGTCCAGGCCGGTTCAGACCCGGTCTGGGTTGGTCCATGGTGGGTCCGGGTTTTGGTCTTTGGGTTGTGTCGATGTTTGATTGTTATGTTGTTGTTTTGACGGGTTTAATTATGTTAAAGCATGCGGGAAATAATTAGAAACGGTTTTTAGTAAAATCGTTAAAAAGGCCAAAACAGGCCCAAACCAGCCGTGGGGCCCAGTCCAGGCCCGTGTCATGTGGGCCCAAATCAGCCCGTGGGTCCCCTTGTGGGACTTGTGACGGTTTTTGAGTTATCGTTATTTTATCGCGTTTTGTAATAATTAGCAAGTGAGAAATATTAATAAGTAAAATATTTAATTAAAAGGTTTTTCATTAAATTATTATTTCTCACATGTTAGAAATTATAATACGAGATGGTAGTTTAAATTGATATCCTTTAAGTCAAGCGGGTGGTGGTATGATTTAATAATTCACATGTTAGAAATAGAATGAAATAACACGAATTTAATATGATGATTCTTATGTTCAAGCCTCGATGGCTAAGACTCTGTTTCTAGCCGGTTTGGCCTAACGGGTTTGGTCAAACTAAGATCTAGTCAGCCCCGTTTTGACTGATGACCCGTCGCGGGACTCAGGTCGGGGATTTGTCTTCAGGTAAGGTTTTTTTTAATGAATGAATGAATAAGCCTTAGTAGATATGAGGCGATATGATATTTGAATATGATTTATATGCAATTAGTCACATGATAGGAAGTTTTTCCCGTGACTGTTTAATTATATGGTTGGTGTCGTGTTGACTACGTACCCATAGAGAATTATGAGTATATGGCGTCTTGACCATTCTAATTCTAAATGAGTATCTTGGACCATGACATTGATAGGCCCGTACTATCTTTAACGAGCATATGGAGTTTGCCGCTTGATAGCTTCTGTGTCCCGGCTTGGTGGGTTTATATCCAAGTCGGGGTATGGCTGCCATTGTTTCCACTTTGGGAAATGGGGCCAGTTTAAGTACTAGCCAACCCCTTTGATGGATCTTCTTAGGGTGTACTCATGTGATTGTATCATGGGTCTTGGATGCGATGTTTTTTTTCCGCATTTCTCTGGGTCTGCGCAGTCTAGGTTTAGGGTTGAGTCGTATCTTGGACATGTTTCTGAGAGGAACCTCTGAGCTAAGATATGTGCTTTGGATCTGGGCCATGTCATTAGTGTGACCGCTGAGCCGAGATGTGTGCTTGGTATTTGGGCCATGTTACCGGAGTGACCGCTGAGCCTAAATATTTAAGTATATCCTACCTCGTGGTATAGACTCGAGTTACAGTCGACTAGTGACGGTGCTAAGAACTTATGCCTGTTTGTAGAAGTATTGGTCTTTCATGTTTGATGATTCTATGAGCTTTAAAAAAAAGAATGTGATAGTGGCAAGCCCGGCTAAGGTTGATACGTTTGGATTCTGATTTGTTCACTTTCCATGATTTCCGGTGTTGATAGGTTTTAGTGTATCATGGCCATGTTAACGGTAACCTCTGAGCTAGCATACCAGCTTCCCTACCTCGTGTTATAGATTTATAACGGTTTCACATGATAGCTTTCATATGCTAGGTTATATGTTAGTTATTTGTTTCATAACATGAAAATCATATCGTATATGTTAAGTTTTGTATTTTCCATATACATTACTTTTATGTTATTCATGTTTAATTAAACTCGACATTTCGTGGCTGGGAGAACTCGAAGTTACTCCCCACTGACTGTGGCTTCCGTGTTTATATTTAATGCGGTCG